>JAQFXT010000263.1:0-51554 GCA_034683725.1 Strigamia crassipes
AGTCGAAATGTTCGGTAATTGGCTCGTTTGTTTCAAATAAAGAAATCCGGGATAAAGTTGAAAAACAAAATTCTTTGCGTTTTCAAACTTGTTTTGCAGTGAAGCTGCAGATGGGGGAGTTTTTTTCTGAAAAGTATATATCAGGTGTGAAGTCGCTAAATTCCACACAAAATTTTTTTTTTATTATTAAAATACGGTAAATATGAGTTTAACTTTGATCCGAAGCAAAACCTTGCTGAAATTTATCTCGAACATACCTCGCATACCGATCTATCAAAAAGCCAAGCATGAAATGTGTTTCAACAGAATCAAGACTAAACGTTGTTTTTGGTGTTCCCACTCCTCCAATTTATGGTGTGTTTATACTTTATGCACCCAATACTGGAGGAATAAATAAAAACAACACTTTGTTGAAGTAACGCAACAATTTATATCCATCAGCACCGAAGAAAAAAAATTGATTTTCCTGAAGTTGACGTATGTCTGCACAAACATTCATTTTGGAACATTCAGATAGAAATATTGATAATGGAGTTGCGTCCTCATTTATTTTTTATTTCTTCGTAGCAGTAACTTTAATAAAATCCTGTTTTATTTATTCATTTTATTATTTAAAATCATGTTTCTTGTATTTTTTTTCTTGTTATACAGACGGTAGAAGATTGGAAGTACGTTGCTATGGTATTAGACCGGATGTTCCTGTGGATTTTTGCTATCGCCTGTGTAGTAGGCACGTGCGGCATCATTTTTCAAGCGCCATCATTGTACGATGATCGTATTCCAATAGATGGTCTCATATCCGAAATCACCCGTAAAATATGAAAAGGTGTTGCAACGTGAGCGATTTTCGACGGTTTAGCTTGATGCCATTCTTGGCAGGGTGTGATGTACATTTAGTGAATGTTCGATACAATAAAAGAATAGTGACTATTGTAGATAAGGCTAAGTGATGATCAAAACAAAATAATAAATAAATAAAAGTGAAATAAAACAAACAAATTAATTTGGTTTTGACAAAATGTACATTTTTTTTTGCGATTTTTGATTTCAAGAATTCGATTGTGAAAATAATATGAAAAAAATATCGTTTTTGTGTTACATTTTGTATATAGGAAAAGTTTAACAACAAAACAACCGAACAAATTTAGTTCTTCAATATTTGAAGAAACTAAGAATGATTAGTTATTGTCAAATTGCATGTTTTAGACCGTGTTTGTTTTGGTTTCACAAATTGGCTTCCAGTTCCAACGCGAATGAAAATCAAAACAACAATCTGCAGCTTCCTAGCCCCTGCCTCATACCCTCTCTTCTCATAAAAAAAACGAATAAATCAAATCAAATGAAGAAATGAAATATCCAATTCCAATAAGTTTAGCTGTCGACAACCAAACGTTGGAACCGGAAGTCGGTGACACCCTTTAGGCCTATCGAACTACAGATTTTTTTTTCTATCAACCGCATCCTCCTGCCTCAGCCTCAATCAAATTTCTTCTGTTTTATGTCTCTCGGAGCCCTTTGTCGGCAGCTAAATTTAGTCAAACTTGTCTCAGATTCAGTGGTGTAAACTGTGGAGGCACGTGAAAAATGTCTCTGAAAAGTCAGTTGTTTTTCTGTAGATTTTTCGTTTTCTATTCTGTACCTCTTCAAATATTCCGATTTAAATTTATAAACACGTGGAAAATAAATTTAAAAAGAGAAAACAGAAAATAAAGGATAGGCCTTCGGTGAATGAGAGTTGGAAAATGAATGTGGAATTCAAATTTTTTTCTTTTCTCTTTTTGTTGGTGTTATTTTTAAAGAAAAATACACTTGTATTTATTTTTTTCCCATTTTATTTCTTGATTTTATTTTTTGTTTGTAAAGTCTCCCCTTTATGCTCCTCTTAAAACCAATATTTTGTCATTATGATGTAATTTGTTCTTTCTAAATGAAATCC
Organism: Strigamia crassipes; assembly: GCA_034683725.1. NCBI lineage: Eukaryota > Metazoa > Arthropoda > Chilopoda > Geophilomorpha > Linotaeniidae > Strigamia > Strigamia crassipes. Next base: position 1,937 of record JAQFXT010000263.1, read on the forward strand.
TCATCATATTGCTTTATATATTACTGCAATAAAAGATAATCATTTCATTATTATAAAATGACCACGTGTCAATTCGTTGTGTAAATAAAGCGGCACAAACACAAACACTTTTACAAAAGTTACAAAACTGACCTCCTAGAAGAAAATCGACAAAATAAAAGAAATAAAACAAGAAAAAGAAAAAAATCCTTCGGATGGTGTCGTGCACGTTTCTCGTGCGTTTGCAGTAGCATCCTTCATTAATATTTATGACATTCCCAAGCGCTGGGTTGGTCGTATAAATTTTTCCGCTGGAATCCGTCCTGTTGGCAGCCATAAACAGAGTAAACGAAAGTACAGCCAGCCCGTCTCCTCTTCAGTTTAGCGCCTCGTCTCTCAAAATGCCTCATTCACCCTTGCATTCCAAACGATACACTGTATCCAATTCAACGCAAGAAAGAAATTGCAAAACTGCTTTCTTACAACTCGAAAACAAAATTGCTTTCTGCCATTTTCTTAACCATAATTTGCTTTAGCATTTCTTTTTTTTACATTTTACTCTCCCAGAAACATGGCGCTGTGAATTCTCATCGCACAAGTGCAAACAAACAGCAATAATTGCAAAATAATGTTGCAGTGAAGCCGAATCCGGCGGAGCTTTTGCAAAAACGCGAGAAACTCATTTTCAATTACATCTGCTTAAAGATTTGCGCAGATCGAGAGATTAGTTGGCAAGATAAAATTAGTGGAATAGTGCAATTGATTATAACAAAAATTCAACACAGGACAAGATAATTAATCTTTTGTCTGAACCAAATGTCGGCCCCAGGGAGCAATGTCACATGTTGGAAGCAGTTTCGGTGTGCGTGACACAAACAGGTGAAGCAGGTGAAAGGAACTTTCTTTTCTTTGCCTTTTGTTTTGCCGTTGGAGTTTGACTCTCCCAAGAGCACTTGCAATTAAGACAACACGATGAATAATTGACATTTCTAAATTGTAACGTATGAGAAGAACACAGAAGAAAAAAAAAAAGAATTAGACCTTTAATTGTAACTTAATAAATTATTTGTAAACAATCATGCAGAAGTTAAGCGTCGTTTTACCTGGAAACATTTCTTACACGTCTTGTCGATTTTTTAAAACAAATCACAGAAGAATAATGTTTTTAATGACAAACCGAAAGAGCTTACATACTATTATTAATAGCTGGATTTTTGCTTTTTCTTTTTTCTTTCTGCAAAAGTTAATTTATAAATGTCAAAAAGCGTTATTTTTTGCTCGCCTTTTAAAACTTGCCCCGTTTTCAAAAGGAATTTCATTTCGAATTTATCTGTGCAGCCAACTCATCACTGCAGGGTGTATGCATCATGTTGTCATTGGTTTTAATACGTTGTCCTGTCGGATACACGTTCGGAGCCGGACTCGAGGCTACGATAAATTTCTGGTAAGTTGGACAACATTTACTAGACACAAACCGCCGTCAAACTTTTCTGCAACATCTTTAGGCTGTTTCCGATTTTTATTCCAATAACTTTCTTACTCATACATTAAAAAAAAATATATATTCAAATTTAAGATTATAATTTTTCTTTGCATAAATAATTAATTGATCAAAACATCACTTTCAGACAAAATGACGTTGATTACATTCGAACAACCATGCTTTAAATTTTTAATTACCTCATGCAATAAAGCCGAACCTAATGCGGAAATTTTGTTTCGAAGTTATTATAATTTAATTTAGATTTAACTGATAAACAAAAGAAATAATAAGAATTTAAACGGACATTTTACGAGAAAAGAAGAAGATAATCACGTTGAAAATTATTGAGCAGCTTCTTAGTCTTCCACCAGAGACATTTTCTTGCAAAGATTTTTTTCTTCCTTGAAAGGTTACATGTAAATAATAAATAGTTTCAAGAGTATCTTTATTTCATGTTATTTCTTTAAACGCTCTTCTAGTACTCCCTGCAAAGACTTACAAAATTGAAAGCTTCTTTTGTCAACGTTTTATCTTTTTTGAAACCGAACAAAAATGAATTTATTCCACAAGAATTTTATATTCGCTTGCTCGAATTATAAACGTAAAGTATGCTTTCCAATTGCATTTTTGAGCCCGACGTTTATTAAAAACAATCCATCAGCTGCAAACTGGATTTAAAACGTAATGCTAAGAAAGCGACATCCCGTGAGCAAATCAAGAGTCGCTGCCTTTATCGAATGGAATTATGGCATCTCATAGGTTCCACTTACGGAAATTGGAGTCGTTTTATTAATAGAAAGGAGAACCCGCCGGAGATGAAAACTCAACATCAGTCACAAAAGACGATAAAACGAGCACAGAGGAAAAGTTTAAAACGTATGCAAAAGAGAAAAGAGCAAATAGTAAAAACTAACCTGATACAGAAAATCCCACTCGTCTTAATAAAGCCGCGTCGGTAATGAGCGGGTGCGCATGAGCGGAAGTCGAGCTAATAAATTGTGGTTTATAGTTGAGAGTAAACGATAAGGAAAAATCATTGCCAAGTGGACATGAATGAGTCGTTATGGACGATCGTGTAACTTGACGTCCTCTCTAATTTATGTGCGTGTAAAGGGGATTTGATCTATGGTTATCATCTATTGATGACGCGTTTTTAATATTAAGCCGCGCGCTCTACTAAATTAAACAAATATTAAACCGCGTTTGTGTGACCTATGTTATGAGTTTCCAAACTTTTTTTCTTCTTTTTTTTTCTCCATCTTTTAGTTAGGTCTCACTGTGATTCAATTATTTTCTTCACACGATCTGATAAATCTTATTGAATTCATTCTTAATTGAGTTTTTTTCCTTTTTTTTTTTTTTTTTTCTTTCTTATTCGTGAGAATCACTTTTCTAATCGATTTTGGCAAAATAGAAAATAAAAAAGACCGCATGCAGAATTTTCATTCACCGGAAATTAAAAAATTAAAATATATATATTTTTTTGGTAGAAATAATAAACCCAAAATTGACGCCTATCATTTATTTCCTTATCACTTTACACCTTTTTGTTAAATTCGCAAACATTTAAAACTTAAACATCTTAAAATCTGCAAGAGAAGAAAAACCAAACCGCTTTAAGTAAAAAGTTCAAAAGCACTTATTAAGTAAAAGTCGAAGTGGTCTCGACTTTAGCTATTTTCGATACTTGGACGTCAAACGGAACGGTGTAGTCGTAAATCGACGGCGCTTGCAAAATGATGACACACGTGCCCAACAGACACGAGATGGCGAATAGTAAGAGAAACATTCGATCCATGACCAGGGCGACGTACTTCCAGTCTTGTTCTATCTGCAAATGAACGACATATTACTCGAATGACACTATAGATCGGAGCCGTGTCAAAACACCCGGTAAACACCGTGTTATTTAACGAGTCGATCGATACAAGTTAAAAGTTGAATTACTCGGCTATTAAAAACACATCAATTTTACGAGATTGCTTATATAATGTTAGATAAAATTATGGATAGAAGGGCGTGTGTGCTTGAAACAAAAGATAAAAAAAAAAAAAAAACATGTCTGCAAAGATATCAACGTGTAATTTACATTCATTCTGTCTACTTTGCACACTCCTCAATAATGAACTTAGCGATTTTTCTGTTGGCGCAACAGAAAAAGTTGTAAAATGTTAAGCAGCGAGTACAAGCTAATGTATAATTTACTTTCTAAGCAAATATAATGCACTATTTATATCATGAATGTTAATTGGAGCCTGAAAATTGTATTTAACTTTTGCATAATGCCATAAATGTTACGGCCGTTATAAATCGCGCATTAGCAAGACGATAGGAATTTTTAGTAATCTTTAATTTAATAACCTTGCGCGAGTGAAATAAAAGCCAACTACACGAATTAAATAAAATGTTTAGCACGTTTTCACCTTTTGTTTATCTTTTGAAACAGAAACGCATTAAGATGCTACGATGCGCTTCGAAACAGAATAAGATAGGTATATCCTGGAATAACCATCTTCGATCCATCACCAGCAAGTACCGTTTTAAAGTGGTCCTCCGCAAACAAGACAGCGCAATCAATAAATGTATAAGGTGCACCTTGTCTGGTATCACAAGTAAAGAAACCTTTCACCCACTTCCTTTTTCATCGCAATGCATTCTGAGATTCGAGAGATTTGGGTTCGTAAAGCCATCGCAATCTGAAAAACACGCCAAAACACTTCCAAAAATGATGAAGTATTCAAAATACACAACGATGAATATAAATACAAGATTAATGTACAAGTTGTTTCGTCGGTTTATTAATCATGAATAATGATGATTAATGCACTAACAAGTACACATTCAATTTCTTTCGTCACTTTACTATTTTATTAGCACAAAATGATCGATAAAAGCTGGCTCGTATTTGTGCATTTCATCCACTTTAAAATGAAATGATATTCTCGTCATAAAGCAGAGTCGAAATCAAACACGTCATTAGAGTAGTGCTGTACGGAGAAGCCGAATGAACTTCTTGAACACAGTTGGCGGAAAGCTCGCAATAAAATTGCATGGTGTTGGTGGTAAAAGAAAAATTTTTTGTTGCACAAACTTGCTAGTTGAGAACAGGTGCGCCCCTCGCCAAAAGCCAAATTACTCGCCGACCTGTGGTGAGCAGATATTCGTCGAGAGCACCAGGTAAGTGGTTTAATATGTGAGCTACTCTTTCCATTGGTTTCCGTGCACAAAACTATGAACACATAGGCCTTGCTACAGCAACAAAATGATGCGAATGAGTGTGTCAGCCACTTTTTTCTAGCGGGAGTCAACTTAGAGTGAGCCTCAGACGGTTTCCCTCCTACCACCCATTAAATTAGGCCATTTGGTCGGAAACATCTGGTACACGAGGCCCACAACCATCTTCTGACCCATCCCCCGATTGCCTCAAATCAATTTGAATCCCAACTTTAAAGACGATGTGATTTTCCTGTTTTATTCTCCTGACTAACTTATTGATTCTCGTTTTCTCAACACTAAAAAGTTAATTGCGAATTAGACATCGTAAAAGACGATACGATGACCTTTTTAGGATCATATTACTGATATTAGAATGTAAGGACGACTAAATTTACAGCAGTAATAAGCTTGTTTTATCCTTTTTGAAGAAACCCTTCTAATTATCAAGCCCATTCACTATCTTTATCTAACCCATCCCGACGAAAAAGAAAATTACTCATTTCCAAACTTCTTACTCTAGCACAAAGATATTCTACATGTTTAGAATAGTTCTGTTATTTAGTCGTTAGGCTTATTCAATTGTGTTTTTTTATTTTATTTTATCTCTTCTTACGTTAACCCTAGTTAAGCCTTTAAGCATGTGCTATTGTTAAGTGTTATGTGCATGCTCCTATTATTAAGAGGTTTCTTTATTGGAATTGATGGCAATGGCCAGCTGAAAAGTTGTGTTTCTTGCAACACTACCACCCACTGAAGTGACACGTCAGCGTGGGCAAAACCCAATTCGTGCCTCCCTTCTACTTGCCACCATCCGCACATGTAGAGGATCACATTTTGCATTCGAAAAATCAAATTTTGAATTTTTTTTTTTTGATTTTGTTATGAAAGCTGTAACAATCTAGTTGGATCGAATCAACTTCAAATAGAGTACTCACTCTCTTAGTAATCCGCAATCCGAATGTGCATGATAACACCATTGCAAGAAACATGTCAGACGCCTGACGAATCGTAAATCAGATTTACAACTTCGAAATTACCCACGCGATGGAATGACCACCCACACAACATCCGTTTCACCATTGCAAACCCTTACACGATTTAAATATTTGCGCACTAATCAATGTACTCCATTAAACAAATATTGCGTCAACTTTTTATTTAATTTAAATAACCAAGAAGTGATGTTGATAAAATGGCCACTTTACGTAGCACGAGAATAAAAATAACAAACCGCATAAAAGCGGTTTGTTTGAATAATAAATGAAATAATTACTTGATCGTATTCATCCTGGTTCTTTAGCCGTTGGGCCATAAAGCTGACATTATAAACCGCTCTGTCAAGCTCCGGGTTGCGATGCTCTTGGGGTATTGGGCTCACGTCTCCGTAATCACTAGGTAAATATTCGTCGGGAGCACTGGGAAGTGCGAGTCCGTATCTAGAGTCGAAGAGAGGCGAGTTGGGTCGCTTCTCGTCCATTTCTATGGCGTGTGTCTCAACATCTTTGCTGGTGTGATTGCCATTTTCTTTCGCTTCTTCTTCCTCGTCTTGCGGGCGCTTCATGCAAAGAAATCGCGGCGCAATTTCCAAGAAGAATCGCTTGACCCACGGTGCCATTCGATGGGTCGACGGAGAGCGAAAATTCACATTGAGTACGATGATGGTGATGACGACACTCATGGACACGAGGATCATGGTGAAAAGTAAATATTTGCCCATCAGAGGCACGGCCACCGATGTCGGGGGAATGATTTCGACAAGGAGGAGGAAAAACACGGTCAAGGAGAGGAGGATTCCTATGCAGAGAGACATTTTCTCGCCGCTGTCGGAGGGCAAAATGAAGACGAGCACGCTCAAATAAGAGATGCCCACGCAGGGAATGATGAGGTTAACGGTGTAAAACAGTGTCTTTCGTCTCAACGTGATATTGAAGGTGATGTCTGGGTATGGTTCTTCGCAGCAACTGTAGAATTTTTCATTCCTCACAGCAGGAACTGCCATCACGTCCCATTCGACACTTAGATAAAATTCACGCAAATCTATCCCAACATCCACGATGCTAATACCTTCAATACCATTCAAATGTTTGAGATCCACCTAGAAATAAATACATTTGTGCACACATTTAGCGAGTGCAATTGCAAAACCAACAACCAAAATTCTAGTTTCTTCTTTATTAATGTAGAAATTATTAGATGCAAATCTTTTATTTACCATATATCCATCATACGTCCACGATCCGAATTTCATAAGACATGTTTGCTTATCAAAAGGAAAGTACTCGACATCGATTTCACACGAGCTTTTGTAGATGGCAGGTGGTCTCCATTGCACATATCCCGTGTAGTTGAGGATGGCTTTGGTCATAATGGTTACTTCGTAGTTGCCTTCGGCGCTGAAAAAACGATTTAATTAACACTCGAAATGGAAAAGGACTAATTGAAGAGAAAAGAAACGCGAAGAAGAAGCTCATGTAAATGATGGACCGCGCTAGCTGGAGATTTATTGATCTGTTTACATAGAAATAAGAGAAAGGAATATGAGTCTGCATTTGCAAGAGCGGAAACGGAAATGGTGGATTTTCTTTTCTCGCAAAATCTAAAGAGATATCTATTGTATTATGTTTACATTTTTTGAAATCAGCCCAAAAACCCTGCCATTCTGGGCGTAAAATCTTTTGCTCGCAGCTTCTGGCATTGAGCCCATCGATAAAAGGAAAAAGGAGAAAGAAGACCAAAAAAAAAAAAAAAGTGTTTTTCCACCTAAATCCAAAATCAAATGAAATAGGAGAAAGAAATTAAATAAGATAATTATAATAACGTTTTTTTTTTTTTAAATTAAAACTTATAGTTCATTTTTAGATAATAAAATTAAAAGTTTCGGATTAAAACTTGAGTTGTTGATCGCCCTTATCAAATTTGGGTATAGTCAAGTTTTATTATTCGAAAACAAAAAGCAGTCGTACAAGTGTAGAAACTAGTTTTCTCTTTCCCTCGAGTCACATTGAAAATGTAACGAGTTATTTTTGATTTTCCCCTCACTCCATAAAGTCCTCCCACCTTGATACTACCATCTCCAATGGGCTATTACCGCCACGTAAACGTTTGGGCGGTAGTTGCTATGGAGACAGAATAGAGAGAGAAAAAAAAAAAAAGAAGAAAAAAAATAGACTCGCTTAATGGATTTATATATATATGTATAAAAAAAAATTTGAAATGTGCCATTACACTCACTTGTTGTACAGCACGATATCAGGCAACCAAATGTGCTCGGAAGGAACATGAAGAGTTGCTACTCCACCATATTCTGCTGGGTCCCAGACCAATTTGTAGTCTTGCCACTCCTATGACGATAAGTGGATAAAGGAATTTTATTTTTGCCAAAACTTTTCTGCAGTAAATAAATTATTAAATGAGATATTTTCAAATCTGGCCAACTGAAAATGCAGATAAAAAGCAGGAATAATTGGAATAAAGGAATTTATATGGATATTGTGCAAGGAAAACAAGAGGGAAACTGTGTTTTTTCACTATTGATTTTCATGAAAATTGTCTGATTATAAGCCAGATCTTACAATAGTTTTTCAAAGTTTGTTTTTTTGTCGACATCGTGTTTCGCATTAGGCTCTACATAGAAAGGGACGTGCCAGATTAAACTGCAGAGTGCAACGAATTTATTAGCTGAAATTTATTAGGTTTCTCTTATTTGTTACCGCAAACACAAAAAATGTCGTGACTAATGGAATTACAAAAAAAGAAAACTACTTAAACTGGAGTTAGAATCAGAAATTATTAAGGCAGAAATGGTAATTGCTTTAATAATTATTTGTTAATTAAATTTATCCTCATAAATAAAGTTGGATGCAAATTTATTTATTTATTGAACCAACAGCTAAACTGAAGATGAATATTTTGCTTAAAAAATTCATCAATTATAATTTTTAGTAATGCATTTGTTGATATATCTCACAAATAAACGATTTGTCATTTGATCACTGGTAAGCCAAGTCATATGTCTTGCTTATATAAAATAATTATTTATTATAGTTATTTTAAAATATACACATATATATTAGTGCATATTCTAAGCTTTTTTTTAGGAAATTTGCAAAATTTTGCATTGTTTTGAAATTAATTTATGGCCATTTTATAAATTCAATCTTAAAAATTGTATCTAGCCGCATTGGTTTTCAGTCCCTTCACGGTCGTTTTAAAATTTGCTGGTTTTCGTTATATTCCCTTGGATTTGCATTCTTTCTAAGACTCTTCTTCTTGCCCACTCCGCCTCTTTTCTGAAAATGTGGGCTGAATCCCAATTGATTTCTTGACTCTCAAATTTCACATGCACAACCAGTGCAGCAATGGTTAGCGTTTCCGTTATAACATCCATTTCTATACTCCTTAACTCTCTCCAAATCTCTTCCAGGTTCTCCCAAGCTAAACCGTGCACAAACCTTAAAGTATTTCTATTCTCACTGTTGACATTGGTGGATAAATTCTTAAATTCATATTTTCATAATTCACCACTCCGAACGAGGAATTTTCTTGCTTTTTTCGCTTTCTTTGTTTTTTTCATCAATCGTGTGTCCAATTTTGTATCGCTTTTAATTTGTACAAAAACTTTTTTTTCGTATTGTTTTCGACCAAGTATTTTGTTGACCTAGTTGAAATGAACGCTGCCTTGCCAATGTGATTTAAGGCACCATAAAAGACCCATTTTTTATTCTAATCTTGTGAGCCACTGTACAATGCATGCATGGTTTTCTACCATTGCAAATTGCTCGCTTCCATTTTATTTCAATTTGCGTTTCTTTTCTTGTCAATTTACAAAATTGTTTGTACAATTTATATATCTATATACGAATCGGTTTTGTAACAATTTTCTTGATTTTTTTAAATCTGACTTTTCTTCAGTACCTTTAAATATATTCATCATTCATTAAATTAATTGGTTAGCTTGTAACTGTTTCTCATTTAGGCAGTCGTGGTCAATGGTACCAGTTTCCCTCCTTTGTCGACTTGCTCTATCTCAATTACTTCTTTTTTTAAAATTTTTTTCTCACTTTCTAACGACTCTGTACATTTGCTCCTTCTGTCTTTTGCTTGCATTTCTCAGAATACAGTTTGCTTGCTCCATTTTTCACATCTCTTGTTCTCCAATGTGGTTGCTCTTGTGTTTTTCACTAGAACCATTATGGTTTCCTTTTGCTCGTAGTTTGAGAAGCTTTATTTAAAATAAATGTGTTTATCTTTTATTATTATTATTATTCTTCTTCTTCTTCTTCCGTTGATTTTTCCTTCCTGAATTTTCAATTTGTGGTGAATTTTGCAGTTTTTGCATTTTGCTTTGTGATCAATTCTCATTTCTCCTTCTTCCACTCGAGGGAGTGAAAGAGCAGATGAGCCATGTTCGTATAATTAGTGACTGGAGACTGAAAACATTCACAGTCTGAAGATGACCAGACAGGACGAAGAGCTTAGTTCGTTTATTAATTGAAATAAATTTGCGGATTTGAGCCCATAAATTGTTTTTCCCCACAATGGCGTGTTGTTTTCTTAATCTTCATTAAATTAAAGTGAGATACTATCATCATAAAGGCAAACATTTCTTTTTCTGAAAAGCATGGTGAGCTAGCATTCAAAAGTTGTTAAACCAAGTTTAAATTAAATCCTAAAATATACTACTGAAGAATGTAATACTAAGAAACAGCTTGAAAACTCTGGATTAATTGAGATGTTTGTTCCGAGTGTAGAATTTCTTAGTTAATCTTTACAATTTGTGCTTTAAATTCACCTCCATATTTAAGTTTGCACATAAAAGTTTGTTGCGCCACTTTCATGTTTTATCTAGTAGCAAAACTCCAATTTCCACACGTTTTAAAATAGCCCATTTCCAACGCTGTTATTCGGATGTAAAATAAATTTTGTATCTTTAAACTGACACGTTGTTGAAGATGCCGAAGAGGAAGGAGATTCTTTTCTTGTAGCAAAGTCAGCTACTACGGAAGAAATGAGATGCCGACGTATGAGATTCTGTTTGCACGAGAAGAAATGTAGTGTGGGTTTGTGCCAATGTGGCTTGTCCGCCGTGTGACAGCCGGTGACCCCCTAGAGGGCAAAAGAAACGCTGGTCGATAGTTTCAATATTGCTGCACATTGCACGTGTCTTGAAAAAGGGCTTCATGAAGTTCAGCAACAAAATTGACAAGCAAAAATGCAAAATAAGAATAATTAAGAAACTCCTTCGATGTGTCGTGACGCGCTTCTTCCGTTATTAAGAAAAGATTGTCGTTTTAATCATAAATTTGATTGTTTGCACGAATTTCATGCAGCTCGTGCTGAGTTTGGAATTCATTTGTCTCGGCGATGCGTGCACTATTTCCTTAGAGAGGCACGAGTCAATAAGAAACCACGAGACAAGACAAACCCCCATGGCAAATGCCAGTATGAGAATCAATCACAGAAGCCGACGCTTTTTTTCATTTGAATTTTGACTCCTCAATTTTCTTATTGTTTTCGTGAGAGCGAGAGCAAACATTTAAATAAAGAAATCGACATTCTACTAAAAAACAATAAAAACCGAAGTCATAGAAATTAAAAAGTTTTAGCTTACCTGCAATACCCAGACGTTGGTCGTCATGATTTGGCTCTTTAAATTCTGGAGAGAGATAAAACGACACGACATTATATAAATTGTTACGTAAATAAAAAATACACGCAAATTTATTCGCGCCCTCTTTTTCAATAGTTAAATTTCCACTTAGGTTATTTTAAATACTCACTTCCATGTGTTTAGTTAAAATTGTAATATTTTTCAATTTTTACTAACATCTTTTAACTCACACTCATATTTCCACTCATTTGCACATGAATTTAATAAAATTTGCACTCAGAATACATCCGCACTCTAAATAAAACCATTTAAACACTTTCCAGGCAGGAAAATTGTAGGCTTAATTATTTATTATAATTAATATAGTACACTTAGGTGGTATTACCGGAGATATGAAATCAGCAAGAAACATTACCTTTGAGCGAAAGCAAAAACACATTTTAATTTTGTTTCGTTTTTTAAAGTGAGAAAAACAAAGAAGACAACAAAAGGAATTTGATTAAATGATAAATCCAAGACAGAAAAACGCAGATTAACTGAAATGAATAATTCTTCGTTGCAAAAAAAAAAAAAAAAAAAAACTGTGCTGGAAACAAACAAGAAGGAAAACAGATTGAATAGACCAAGTAAATTGAACATAATCTGATTCTCATCACACATAATTTAAAACCCTAGTCCAACTTATCTTGAATTTTATTAGCTCATCAAAGCTTTTCTTTCTTATTTTGTTGTCCCATTTCTATTTTCGTCTCAACTAATTTAATTGAGATATAAACTTCTTTATGACGAAAAGTTTTATGGAGTTTTTCAATAACAAGCACCGGTAGAAGAAAAAAATTATCTTTTCTCCGATATTTTTATTTTTGTCCTTCATATTTATGTTTTTTATTTGCCCGCTATTGTTGTTCATCTTTTGTCTTATCCATTCTTGTAGTCTTCTTCGATTTGAGCCTTCCTTTGGAATCTGGTGCTCAGCCCCTGCTGCTTCTAGTGATGGATTGGTCACTGGAGGCAGCACTAGAAGAGTCCCACCACCCGTGATAAGCTTCACGATTGCCAAAAGACCCAGGGCACACCCCATGGGACCCACCACCACACCCGACGTCACTCTCAAAGGCTGAGGGGAATCGAATTATGCCGCCTCAACGTCTCGCAAGCCCGCTACCTCAGTCCCCTGATTGCCATCCATTCGGATAGAATTCGGAAAGCCATTTGGAAAACAGGCTCCGAGTCCATTTGGGCATGAAAGGGGTTTTCAAATGTCACTGAATAAAACGTGCAATTATGTTTAAGTTGACTCAATATGTTTCTTTTGTTCGTTCTCCTCGTTTGCTCTTGTTTACATTACTTGTTTTCAGTTTCCAATATGTCTCCCACGACGGGCTCGTCTTGACTCAAGTGTGTGAGTAAACGAGACAAAAGCCCTCTTTGGTGTTTCTAAAGAAAATAAAGTAATGCGTGTTCGTTTGCAAGAAGTGTTCAGATTCAAACACATCATCAGGTGCGAGGGGTTTAAATAATTAATTTTATCTGTTTGGTTTTCTCCCAAAGTTTATTTGCTGTTTTCAGCTTTTATTCTTTTAAAACAAAAGAAATGTTGCAAATAAACACAATTTCAACTATAAATAATGGCGATTTTTGGAGTTCTTGCTCTTGCGCATCAAAAATTCAAAACCAATAACGATTTATTTTAAAACTAGCGAGTGAAAATTTATAAGGGTGTTTTATAATTTAACTGAAAATCAAAAGTTAAATCTAATTTTGAAATTGACATACATCTCAAAATGAAACCACCAAATTCCAAATCATATTAGGGGTTTTGGAATTGGATCTAGTTAAATGACGGTGGCGCCCTCTTCTGATAAACGTAAAAACTGTTTCGGTTTAGCAAGCCAACAGAAATGCAGCAACGATTCCTTTTCTAGGCAATTAATTCCATGTTTAGAATTAGAAAATGTTGAGGAGGAAAGTCTGGTAACTTTTATTTGCTCTGTCGCATAGAAACGATAGTCTCAACTCTCGAGGGAAAATAGTTTTCTTCTTAAGTGCCTCGTTTGCTCGACATTGGCTTGATCCATGGAATGGAAAAGCATTTCAGTCTAAGACTATGATTATTTATAGTAGAAAAGAGTTTAACAGCTAAACGCTTTTCTTTCACACGTTTAATCCGATCTTAAATGCAAACAACCCGAAAATTGCAAAAAATCGAGTTTTCTCGAATTTATTTTTGCGACTTGAACAAGATTTTTATCTTATCTGGTCTTCCTCTTTCACTTTTTTCTTGGGAAAAACAACAACTTTATTTCAAAGTTTGTCAAAATAAATGTGTAGAATTGGCAGACTCAAGTTGAATGGAAGCAAACTTTGAACTTTTATCGATTTTCAGTCGACTCTTATTTACTCCAAATCTTTCACAATCTCGAACGACAAAATTTCGACTTTAACTTTTTAAAACCAGATATTTTAATTACCTCATTTAGAAGTCTCTCCATGTCGCTGCGAATTAAATTTTATTTATAAAAATTTAAAATTTGAAAAATTTAAATTAGTTTCAAGCGAAAATAAAAAATTCACCTCTCAATCTGTCATTTTTGCATTCGTTTTATCACGTGTGCTTTATTTGTCACCAGTTGTCTCGCCAACAAATATTGTCATCTTTTTCCTTTCCTTTTCTAGATCAGCCGTTATAGTGCAATTAATATTAATGCTTGACGCAAGACCTCATTTTTTTTCTCAAACGTTTCATTACACCGCATAACAAAAGAGACCCCATTTTTTATCCAGCTAAAATTTTATGGTTTTTCTCGCATTTTAGAGCCAACTTAAAGAACAAATGTGATGAAAGTTTAGACAGCATTAAGAAAAATAAATGTGGTAATTAAATGTAAGAATTAAAATGATTTTCTTATTATTCTTTTTCATAAAAAAAAAAATAAAAAATAAAAAATAAAAAATGTGTGCTCAATAAATTGATTTTTTTATTAGATTGTAATTCCAGATTAGGAAAAGGAAAGTCTCATTTCCACCCTTATTCATCTCGACTCCCGCCTCTTTTTTTTTTTGTTTAAAAAAAATTCTTTAAGTGAATTTGTCAAATGCAAGACCCAGAAAAATCAATGTTAATATTTAGATTAGTAAAGACACCTTTTCCTTCGAAGAAAAACCTCCAAAAAAAAATAAGAAAAAAATAAGAAAACTTGCACGCAGCTAACTTAAACATTTCTTTAAGAAAATTTCAATTTGAAATGAAAATTGTTTAGAAATGTATGACTTCAAATTACACACGATGTAAACACATTTTGAAAACGCGCACTGGAAGAAATTACTTCGTAGAATAAACATTATGTGTATTACAGTTGAATGATTGAGAGCCGATTCTTAGTATCTTCAATAATCAATATCAATTCAAACTACAGACTCTTAAAATTTAACTCAAAGTCCAATTATCATTTAGATTTATTTAAAAAAAAAAAAATCAAATTCGCCTCTACAAAACAATTTTAAAGATGTAAACATCAAAGGAGACATTCTCTACTTAATTAGCATCTGGAACCACTTGACAACACTCGAAAAATTATTTCCTAAACTAAACCCACACTCTTGATAAACGTTTTTCAATTTTTATTTTTATTTCTTCTTTATTCATTACCATGCAAACCTCAAAGGAACTCAAGTTTGTTGATAACGATCAATTGGTCCAAGTGATTAATCGTTATTCCCCCGATCAAATTTAATTAAAACAGTTGCACTACACTTTAATTAACTATCCACTTTGCTACACAATTGACGGACGGGGCCGAAGGGCTGAAACAAAACGAGAACTACAGTAAGTCAACCAAATTCGAAATATAGCTGAGCTCATCTTGAATTACATATTCAACTAGCGAACTTCAAATATCATTATTACATTCTCAATTTCTTTGCTCTCTTCGCCAGTCTTTTGTCGCTGTACTGAACTCGACAAACTACAAATACTGAATAGTGAATAG
Source organism: Strigamia crassipes (assembly GCA_034683725.1). Lineage (NCBI taxonomy): Eukaryota > Metazoa > Arthropoda > Chilopoda > Geophilomorpha > Linotaeniidae > Strigamia > Strigamia crassipes. The sequence continues at coordinate 17,214 of JAQFXT010000263.1, forward strand.
CTTTTCTCGAAGCAATATTCAACTTTAGTTTGCCATATTTCCATAAATAAAAGAAAACCAACACCAAAGTCACCTTAGAGATTCGTAATCTTCTATTCTCTCAATCAGTTTGTTTACACGAACCGGTAAAAGAGAAGGAATGATTATTCGATACCATCTACTGAGTTTCTGTGACAACCAAAGCTGCAATTCTGCACGATGCTCAGTCACATGTCGTTTTATAATTTGTAATTAGGACCTGCTAGTTTCCATCCAGATATGTGTTCATTTTGGATAAGATGTTGTTGTCAACCGAGTTTATTAATGAGTTTCTAAACACGATAAAGATGAAAGAGTGAATTACCCCAACGATTACGATCTCAAGGATGCTGCATGATTGCCTCGTTCTTTAATATTAAAAATCTACCACTCCTGACCCCCACCCCAGTAGGTTGGTTTCCTCCAATATCTCACATTAAATCGACATCTCGCGGATGAAAATAAGAGGAGGATCATGTGGGAGTTGTGAGAGGATTGGAGTTATGCATCGAATAAAAACAAGAGGAGTCAAAGGGGTTAATCCAACTCACCACGTCAATCAACTGCGACAGTTTGAGTCCCATCTTAACGGTGAGGCGGTCGGAATTGTTGCCCACCGGTCGGATAAGTCGGTTATAATTTGAGAGCAAATCATCGTAGAGTCGTTTTGCATCTGGATTGCACAGGACACTGGTCACTATCACTAATAAACTAGCGTAAATTGTGAAGAGGAAGCGTTGTAGGATGGCAACCATGGTGGCGGGAACCGGCGCTTCCCCCGCCCCCAAACTCCCGATCGATGGATGGTGCTGCTCGTTGCGCGCGCGTTTGTGCGTCCCTGTTGATGACGTCACTAAATATTTTGGCTTGACTTAAATTTTAGCTCTGGGTTTTTATTTGTATTTTTAAATTGCGTAAAAATATCAAATAATATTGATTTACTTTTTTTTAGAATAATACGTTTTATAAATTTGTGTTTATTTTTGGGGTTTCTCATCTCGAATTTTATGATGAGTTCAATGCAGCAGCACCATAAAAGTGGAGAAAAAATATTAAATCTCGGGATACCAGAGAAAATAATATTTTGAAGAGAATAAATCAATTTTTTTATTATCACTTCTCCATAATTTAATCTTCTGGCTAACTCCAAAAATGCCAATAAAATCCACATCTACTTGAGCATCTTAAATTAATGTCTTTTGATCGCATGTAAACGTAGATTTTTATTTCATCCAAATGAATTAGTCAAATATTTAATTTGAGTTTTTTTTTTTTTTTTTTTTTTATAATTTCAAAACATTTGCAACGCGGAAGTACACGTTATAACAATATTTGTCACGTTAGAAAAAGCTAATTAATAAATCAAAATATCCACATTTCATTAGCATTGTAAAATATTGTAAAAATTTCAAGAAAAGAGAAAGATAAATTGTTATTTTAAATGAATTCAGTTGCTGATGTGGGCTTATCAACTTAAATCGTATCGTGCATGCGTGTTGGATGGAGCTGCAAGAGATTTCTTTGTCTGCAAACGAATTACTTCTTCGTTGCCTTGGAGACCGATTTCTTCCTACCCACTATTTATTTCCAACTTGTCTTTACAGCCCGCTTTCGTGCATTGACCTCCGTACAATCACAATCGCATAAAATCATAGAAAACTGTTTAAAATAAATTTAAAACGAAACACTTTGTTCGCTGTTTGTTATTGCTGTTGCTGGGTTGTGCGCAGCACATTTCAGTTCTTCTTACTTCACCCGGGTAAAATAAATCAAATTTTTGGCGTGTTTGAGATCCATGTCAACAATCTTAAAATAATTAAAGACTGAGCTAGGTTAAGAGCAAATTCATCATCACGTGTGAGCATAGTTATAATAACCCATACCTGAGCAGAGCAACGTGATACGGTCGAATGAGAACTTTGTTTGTACAAATGCGGGCGTCGTGCTTGACTGAATTCCGTTGAATCATGACTAAGCCTAACTTAACTCTTTAGCCTAATGCTTCAATGGTTTGATTTGTTTGAGCAATTAAAAGACCCACATTGTCTATCTCTTTTCTACTGAAATGTATTTGTAATTAATTTCGTTGCTCCATGCTGGTACACCTGCACAATGGTTAAAATTGCTCGAAATGTAAAATGTCAAAAATTGCAGAAAATCTTAGTGCTTTTATGGAGACGCAAAATGAAACCGACATTTCAATCATTTTTATTTCGCGGGGAAAAATTAATTGAATTAATTTCCTTTCGATTTTGAGTGCTGTTGTTGATGCTCCGATAGAGATCACCTCTTTCCTATCTCTCGGGCTCGGTATTTTCATACCGTAATGTGCGTTTTTCTTTTTAGAGACAATTCATGAAAGCAAAGTAAATGTCTGATACCTGGAAGCCAATGCACAGAAGAAGAAAAATCAATATCAAAAAAGATGTTTGTGATTTTGGAGAAACTGCCTGCCGCTGACGGTAGCTGTAATGAAGGCAAAGAGTGAGTCGTTTCAAATGGAAGCAGTTAGTTTTAGCTTTTGATTTACTGCTCACTTGTTTTAACTTATGGGCTGCAGCGGACGAACCACCGTTTTACTTTTTTGTATTATTTAAACCGAGAAAAAAGTCTCGTTTTTCGTGTAAAATAAAAAAATTATATAAAATTTAATAAATTAAAGGAAAAAGATCTTTTTGTTTAGTTTGAGGGCATATTTTAGTTTGTAAAATAAAAAATTGTCTTGGAAATGTAATTAATTCAGCAACCACATGCATGTTTATATCCTCAGTGTTTAATTAAATCCTCCAGGAGAAAAAATAAAGTAAAAAAAAAAATATGTGGTTTGTGTGTTTTTTTTTCATTCCATTCTTCATTTTATATACAAAAGAATAGTTTTAAAAAGAATTTCAAAACTTGTGAATTGGACAATAAAGTAAAGCTTATACATTTCGGCTCTATATTCTTCAATTTGGCAATTCTGCTCACTTGCACTTACACTCAACGAACAGAATATTTGAACTCCGAAGTTTCTTCTTTGCTGTGTCATCAAGTATACTAATCACCAAGTCTTTCTTCAGAATGCTGCTGCACATATTACTCTTTTTCTTTCCAACTCCATCATAACTCATAAATCAGTCAGCAATAAAACCCGAACTTATTTTTTATTTTTTATTTTTTTTTAAAATGATCAAAATTCGAATTTTTTTAAAATTAATTTTAAAACCGTCGTTAAAAAAAATTCACTTTAATTTTAGTTTAAGCACATCAGAATATATTTTTATAAACAGCAACATCAAATATTATGTGTTTAAGCACACAATTGACTATTAATTCATTTCTCGCGAGATATTTCCATTTCTTGCTGCGTGGCAATTTGGTTAAATTATTAAACTGCAACATCGATTCGATTCCCACACTGCCAACTGATATAGTAACAACAACCAGAGCTAGGCTACACACACATAACAGCTCCAGCATCTCGTTGCCATAGTAACCATGATGCGTTGATCGAACGCGTCCTGGTGGGGATTAGCGTAATCATTTTTCCTTTCCCCTTCACCCTATAAGTGAAGACCGTATTGAAGACTGAACCACATTTTCTCGACGGGAAGCGGGCAGAAAATTTTCATTTCCGTTTATACTCAAATTTATCCTCCCAGGAGGTGACGAAAGGAGGCCAACGCACTTCCGGTGATTCTCTACGCATTCAGCGCATTGTAACTAAGCAGGAAAAGCGATTACATGGGAATTACACAGTAAATAACTTTTTAATTATTGATTTTAAACATTCTATATAATATTTAGTTTCATAATAATCAGGCGGAATTTTTATCGCGTCAATTTTATATGTTAAAAACGACGCGTAGCTTTAACCGGTGCAACTTTCCCCTTTCCTTTCAGAATTATTGATGAGCAAATGCGGTCAAAATCCCCACTTTTATCGCCCGTCTTATTTTATCCTCAAACGCAGGTGTGCTGTAACAAATCAGCCCTCATTTACCTAAAACATAACAGATTAGAAAATCCACCTGAGCACTAAAGCAATCTTTTACAGCTCAAGTGTCGGTGTCTGTCAAATTGGGGAAATAATCCGCCAACGCAAATACAAACACAAACACATACACAAACAAAAACACAATATATATTTATAAATTACATAGATAAAAGAATATATTTCCGTGCTGTGTTTTAAACTAATGAAATCTTTGTTTTACAGTATTTCTACGTTCAGCTGAAAGTGATAACCTGCGCCACGCCGCGCCGGGAGACGGCGTTGCATTCAGCATCTCCTTTGCGTTTCTCGTTTGTAGATCGATGAGAAGCGAATGGTGGCTGGGGGCAGGGATGCCATGAGCGTCTGGTGAAATCATCTCACCCCTATCTTGGAACCCCTTCCCCCTGCCGGACAGCGATGGAGAAGCCACTGGCCATGTGCAAAGTGGTGTTGGCTGTACTGGTCATACTTCTAGTCTCAATCCCAGCAATGGCCATCATGTCTGCCAACCCCGATGCCAAGCGCCTGTATGACGATTTGCTTTCCAAATATAACCGACTCATTCGACCAGTGGGCAACAACTCGGAGAAAATTACGGTCAAAATGGGACTTAAATTGTCTCAATTGATAGATTTGGTAAGTTTTTAGACCAATTTGTTTGTATCTTTTGCGTAGTTACCTACTAAAACCTGTTTTTGCTCGAATTTTATTCATTTCGTTTTGATTTAATAAAAACATTGGTTTGTCTGGATTATTAGATTAGTATATTCGATATAATCTAATTTTTTTGCATGTGAAATAAGCTATTGGTGCAGAAACGTGATTGTTTGATGCAGCTGCCATTTTTCTGCAGCTGCGTGTTCCTTCTCAAAACAACAGATTCTGGCAAGAGATGAAATATGAATTTTTTTATTGATTGCTCCTAAATGTGTATCGTAAATCACCCGAAATAGTCGTTTTAACCATGCTGCAGATCGTTTTGTATTCAACAGTTTGATTATTGGAAACCCTCGCATTTCATGTCGTCTTTGCATGACGTCACAGAGAGAGGAATTCGAGTGCAGGGTATTATTTTTAAAGTTGAGATTTCCTATCAACTTAGGATGAGTTTGTTTATTTTAAAATTCTTATTCGTTTATTACGGTAGTTGTCGATTCCTATTTCGATGTCATTCTGTATTAAAGTTCTTCGATTTGATTTTTTTTTACTCTCGTGATGGACATGCATAGATGATTGTGGTGTAGTGACACAGTCACGACGTCATCTGATGGAGGAAAGCAAAAAGGAAATTGTATCAGCTCTGATGATTGACATCGATTTACTCGTACTTCCTTCACAATTGAACGGCAGCAAAATGGAAGGTCGCCAAATCGATTCGCGTAATTGTCAGGTCAGCGGTTTTACTAGTTTGATTATCTATTCAGATAATCATCTATTGTAGGATTTTATACAAATAAAAAAACACCACCAAAAAATAAAGTTATGAGAAAATATACATTTTTTTTTAAAAATTAAAAATATGGAATATAAAAAAAATAAACAAAATCACCAAAGCGCACTACGAAAATGTTATCAAATTAAATTTACCGATGAAAAATTAATTAAAGTGCAAAACTAATGAAATATCTAGAATTGAAGAGATGGATCACTTCTTGACAAAACTCGGTTTTGGTTCAATTTGAAAACAAGTCGTTTTAATTGGATTTTAAGTGAGGACGTTCACACTCGTACTTGTAAACACAGCAGGTGTTGGCGAAGAATTGAATTTGACACAGGAATTTGGAAACGTGCGAATTTTGCCCCTAGACAGCCCCAGCCTAACTCAAATTGGTTCAAACCTTGAAGCCATTACCTTGGCAGAGATGAAAAAAGGTCTGTTTCAATGGGAGATCTGCGGATTGAATTCAGATCTTCTTTTCTCTCTCGAGACGGCTCTGCGACCGTGTGTGACGTATTGATCCAACCCATCGTGAGAATCTTGTTTGCGGCTTCTAATGTTGCAAACCATTTTTTTTCCCCTTCACCACGACCTGCCTTCAGTTTACACCTTTAAAAACCGATTGGCATAATAGGATTAATGTATTGAAACGATAAGATAAGTGACTTGAATACAATCCAATGGAATTTATGCAAAACTCTTTCAAACCAAGACCGTGTACAAACGGATTTAAATTTATAAATGCAAGTTTTTTGCTTTACCGGTTGTGATTGTCAGTGCAAATTGTAGTTTTTGGAGAAAAAAATTTGTTTGATTGTCCGGTTGATCGTTAATCTTGGTTAGGATAGCTTTTCTTGGGTTTGTTTACGTTTAGATCGACGAGATCTACTTTTTTTTCTTTTTTTTTTCCTTTCTTTTTTGTGTGGCATATCACTGCACAGACAAACATCGTGTCGTTCCGTGTGATGTCTGCAGTCTGCACTCAAAACTAGGAGCTGAGCAATCACTCAAAGCCAAAGGGATTTGAGTGGACACGCAGTCACCTGAAAAAGAACAGTTGCCAAAAGAGGGCAGTACCATTTAAAGTGTGAAAAAGAGTGTAAAAAAGATACTCGTTTATGGTGCATAAAATAAAATAGCAGGCTTCTATAGAATATCAAATATTTTTTAACTGTGTTTCTATTTACACACACTATTAAATATAAAAATTATTATTTTTTTTTTTAAATATAAATATTTTATTATTTTTATAAAAGGAAATGGCAACCAATATTTTAATGGAAAAAGTTACTTTCACTTAATCTCCCAAAACAATTTGTTTGTCTTTCAAAGTTCGCTAGATCCATTTGCGAAAACAAAAAAGAAGTGAATACCTGATACCTTTTTGTGAGTGGACACATAAAACTACTTTACTTGAAGAGAAGGGATTTAAAGGCTTGAAAACTCGTTACATAAAATGGGCGCCTGGCATTACTTTTATGATACCTTAAAGCGAAAACAAAATTAGTCATAGAAATACAATGACAAAACTCGAAATTTCATTCTGATAAAAGAAATATTGTGATCCAACTTTCGCAGTCTGCTTGAAATTGATTGAAAGACTAAAGTCGATACAAGGCTGATTTTGAACGGGAAGAAAACTATGTAAAAATGGCATAAAAATCGTAATTTAGTGCGAAGAAAGAACGGGAGGAGGCATTTTCGCGCTTGAGTCCCATTCAATTCTCAGAGGGAGTCTGAAATGGAAGGGTATATAGGGGACTAATTTGTGTGAGTGCAATTCTTTTTTCTCCTCCTTTTCTCTCGTTCGAAAAAGAGGAGAGAGAAGCCAAGTTGGAATCGTCTAATCATTTTCTAGGACTCCCAACTGACGACAAAATCATCTCTTTATCTCAAACTCGGGCAAATTACGAATATCACATCAACATTTGTTGGACATCAAAGATCAATCAAATCCAACGTTTATTTTCTTTCAACGCACCCACTTTTTTTTTTTATTATCAAGAAATGAAGAAATGAAGAAATCGAGCAAACAAGACAGGACGTTTCAAGTAAAAATAAATTGACGAGTTGTTTCAATTTTTCCCTTATCTCTTACACAAAGTAAATCCTTTCATCAGTTGATAAAACTGTATCGACAAACTTATACAGGAGAAAATGAGAGTGCATTTACGACTGCTGCCAACATTTATTGGCAAGTCTGAATGACATTAGGATGTAGTGTGTGTCCACTAGAGACCAGTTAACGAACAAGCCCGTCACGCAGCCCTCTTCCTGTTCCAATCAGATTAGGCTTCTTTTACTCGAGAATATATATCTCTGACCTTCCATTTTCATTAGAGATAACTTGAAGTAGACACAATCTATCTTCACCAACTTCCTCTTTGATAATTTCAATTACCAAACAGTCACATTTAAATTATTATCCTAATTACCGCGAAAGGGAAAAATCAATTATCAACCGACAACTGGGAATAAACCAACAAGTGTTTGTCCACAACTCTTATTTGCAATCTCTAAGCTCAAAAGTTTATTCTTGATCCCAAATTGGCTTTTAGAGTTAAGCTTGTTATTTCAACATCAAATCACTTCAGCCTTTTGTTATTGTGTTTCTGTCTTTTTTCTTTTTATTAATTTCATCGTTAAATTTAAAAAAATAAAATAAAATAAAACTAATTAATCTAGCTCTAATTTGTAGATAGACTTTTTATTATATTTTTTTTTGTTTTGTTTCGAGCATTTGACTAAAGAAATGAGATTACATTTACCACGGATACTGGGGTACTCAAGTTGTGCAGGGAAAGCGCATTCCCAAAGGAACTACTTTGTTCTAAAAGTATCATAATCGTCCTAACTTTTTTTTTTCTGAACACAAATCGCATTAGGTAATATTATCGGAAAATAGACATATATTAGAATTTAAGAAATTTTTAAAACAATATTATGCACACATGTGACGCAAATGCCGCGCAAATAAATAATTGATTCGAGTTTTTAAAGTTTGGGAATTGCAAATTTGTGCATCAACATTTTGATGGCAAACGACATAAATTATTGTGCAAACTCATTTAACTTGAAAATGTGAGTTGTGTGCACGTGGGAGGAGGAGCAAATTCAAGTAAGTGCATGCTAGGTAATAAAATCGGCCCTTATACACACAGATAACATTAACGGAAACCATAAAAGCATCGTATAATTGTGAATCTTTGTGCAAGTTAATTGGCTCGTAATAACTAGAGCAAACTGGAAAGTTACAGAAAACCGCCACCTATTTCTCTAAATCTGTTTCGAAAACTGATTGGATTTTGATTGAACACCGTGAAAAAGCGTTTAATCACACTTCTGCCATCGCAACGGAAATAATTGATTTGTAATTGCATGATTGATAGCTACGGCTGTATGGAAGACCATTTATTTTCTTCAAATCTTCGCACACAGCTCAGTGGGAAGAATTATTAAATTGGGTTTGAAAAATCACCGATTTTCCAAACGGATGGAAAAGCACAAAAAGTTAAAAATTGTACAAATGTAGCGATTTTTTTTTGATTTTTTTTTTGATTATTTTATTTCGAGGCCCTTGTGATCCCAGCATTTTGCTTATTGTTCTGTTTCCTCGGTATCGATCCCTTGGTTCAGAAGATCCATTCACTGGTACCATTCCAGTTAAGAAGCCGGCGGCAAACGCTATCCCAATTCACCATGGTGCATATCGTGAAACATATTCGAAATTGAAATTGGAATTTGCAGGTCAGCAAAGTTAATAAAATGGACAGAAAATCTTTAGAGATGAACAACTGAATAAAGGAGATTTTTTTTCTTTCTGAAAAAATTTAAATAAAAATATTTTCCAGGGCATAAAGTAAAACCGATAAAAAAAATTTTAAGTAACTATTGATATTCACTTAGTTTTATTGGGTAAAATTTTAATACAATGAAAGCGATTTTTAGGAAAAAATGTAAGCTTTAAATTTAAAGAAAGAAGGAACTATTAAAATAAATGTGTTAACTCATCCATTTCAAATTGAATTTGATGAGTTTTGCTGTTTAGCTGGAAATACAAGTCAAGTAGAAAACAGTAAAAGAAAACTAAGTAAAAGTCACGTCAGAAAAACACACGTCGTAAATAAAAGAAAAGAAATCTAAATTGACATTAGTTTTTTTACAAATGAGAATTAAGTAGAAGCAAAACGACCTTGAGGTTGGAATCAAGAAGTTTTTGGTGCACAGTACGTAATGAGGTAAAGTACAGTAACAGCTTTGGGTGACAGGTTTCACTTCTCTGCAACTCATGTGGGCAGTGAGGAGAAACCGAGCGTAAAGGGGTGGAACAGCTGTAAGTTTCACTCATTTCTGTGACTTTTCCTTTTCCTTTTTCACTTTCATTTTTCTTACTTTATCCCACATCATCCATATTGATAATAAATTTACAATTCCGCAAAGTTATTTCCCGTTTTTTTTTTTCTTTTTTTCTTCCAGAATCTAAAAAATCAAATCATGACAACAAACGTGTGGGTAGAACAGGTAAGCCCATTAACTTAAGTTTCAAATTTCACACGACGACACTTTGATTTATGGGAAACAAGAAACAAAAAAAACAAAAAAAAAAAAAAAAAAAAAAAAAAAAAAAAAAAAAAAAAAAAAAAAAGCAAACTTTACACATAGTTTAAATATCCAGTTGAGCTAAGAAAAGCCTTTCCTTACTCAAATGAGATTGCATTCAGCAGGAAGAGGATTAGTCAAGAAAATTTATGAGTTAATCTGAAGCAAATTGCACTCTGCCCGTATGCACCTACCATAGATCAAGGCAACGTGACATCAACTCACTTTTGCATATATATAGAGCAGCAAATGAGCCCCCGATGGATGTAACACGATCATCTCTCGCTCGCACTGAGGAATGTGGTGAACCGTTGCTTTGCCTAGCAGCAAGACACATGTAACAAACCGACCAAGAATTTTAATGACTTATTCAAAAGGGGTGGCGTTGAAAGATGATCGCCACTAACTTGTACATTGTGTCCACCTATTTTGTTATTTTCTCTACGATGTGCGATCGATCGATCGGGGCTGGGCTCGACTCTTGTTTGGCGCCTGCTGCGACACCGGCTTTGATATATAACTTCATGACTTGCCCAGAGCATGGCTCTGACATGCTGCTACGACCAGGGGACATTGAATGAGCGAGATGAAAGCGCAGAAATTTTAAATTCTAATTTCTAAATATTATCCCGGGTCTGTGTGACGACCAACTTGATGGATTTTATCCGGAATTGCATCTGACGTTCACCCCAAGAAGAAAATTTGAAAATTCGTTTCTAGAAAAGATGTTTGTATTTTAAATTTCATATACATGTTAAATTAGATAACATAAATTTATCTCCGGCTCGAGCTGCAGTAGCTCACATCTTGCCTCTTTTAAATGTAAGCAATTCTCTTTTCTTGATTGAGGTTGAGTTGCGCGTGATGCGAGCACCAACCAAAAGTGACACTAGCAAATGTAATTGAAAAATTTCTCCAGCAAACTTTGCACGCGCGCGCATCCACTCAACGCGCGGACTGAGTGTATGAAAATCAAAAATTACGTTTGTTGGTATTGCGAATGCTCGTTGTCGCCTTAAGTGGAGGTCGCGCGAGTTCCTACCACTCTGAAGGGGTCAACCAAACCTCCCAACCTCCTAGTGAGCCGCTGATCTATCCAGATGTTACTGTCCGATCATTACGCCACATTTCTAAGGCGCTCGGTTCACCGCGCATCAACGTTTTTGGGTGGTAAAAGATTTCCTGTCACTGCTAGACTCCTGCGGGATTTGTGACACCTTGGCAATAGAGTCGTAGAGAGGCAGGCGTGCAACGAGTAAGCACAAAGTGCCAATTGCTGATGACATCTGAATTTGTAGTTTTGTGAGCGATTCCTAACTCATTTTCGGGAATTGGATCAATTTATCGGAGTATATCCTGTTACATCACTGTCAATGTTTGAATTACAAGTTTGTTGGTGTAACAAATGTTTTCGGCTTTGATATGCCGTACTGGAAATAACACGAAAGTGCTTTCATCCAGATTGTCGTTGGATTCATTAGACATTGGAAGGTGCATACATCTTACATGGCTTTTCCATCAGGAATTTGTAAGACAGTGAAAAAAAAAAATTTCAAAAGCTTCAAATTGTGCACATATGGTTTAAAAATGTAAAAAAAAAAAAAAAAAAAAAATTGTTTAATTTTTCCTCTGTATTTTTGCGAATGTGCGTTGAGGCACTTGAGGGAGCGATATGTTTTCCAATGTGAAAGGAATTTGAACGAGATAAGTAAAAACGGGCTGCAATGAAAATTGCTTGCCATCTTCAATTTCCCAGCGAAATTCTCAAAAGAGGAATTTTTTTGTGCTGAGTTTTGAAACAAAAAGAAAATCAAAAATCTATAAACTTCCAGTCCATCTGTTGTGTTGATGTAGTTATACGTCATTGAATTTGAATTTCTCCCTTTCACTCACTCACTCACTCACTCACTCACTGCCAAGATTAACATTTGGACTATACACTGCACCGTGCGCCCAGCCGACAAATGTCTACAGTTTACACGAAAAGTCGGTTTCAGACCCCCGCGATAAGCTGGTAAAGTGTTTTGTAATGCAAATGAAACGAGCAAGTGCACTTACCTGTCCAGATAGATTTTCTCTCCCCCTCTTTTAGGCTTAAACAATGAGTTTTGTGTTAATCACGTTTTATTGTTAAGAATGTGTGACGTTTGCTTTGCAGGTGTGGCATGATTACAAGCTGCAGTGGGATCCCGAGGAGTACGGAGGTGTTCAGGAGTTGTTTGTTCCATCCGAGTTGCTATGGTTACCTGACATCGTGTTATATAATAAGTAAGAGATGGAGGTGGAGAGTGACCACGTGAACGGAGTAGATAAGCAGATGGAGTGAAGAGAAATGTTTATTTTATTTCGTCCCTCAGTGCTGATGGAAGTTACGTTGTGACCACCATGACCAAAGCCGTGTTGAATTACGATGGAACCGTAGTGTGGAAACCACCGGCGATTTTCAAAAGTTCTTGCGAAATTGATGTGGAGTATTTCCCTTTTGACCAACAGGAATGCTTTATGAAATTCGGATCATGGACATACGACGGATATATGGTATATATAAAAAAAAAAGAAATACGGTAATAAAAAAAAAAATTTTTTTTTAAAAAATGTGTTTAAAATTGTAGATTGACCTGACGCACACTCATGCCCACAAAGAACAAACTTTGGTTAATGTCGGAATAGACCTTCAAGAGTACTACTTGAGTGTCGAATGGGACATAATGGCAGTTCCAGCTAAAAAGAACGAAAAATTCTACAGCTGCTGTGAAGAGCCTTATCCAGATATCACCTTCACCATCACATTACGAAGAAAGACATTATTCTACACCGTCAATCTCATCATCCCTTGCATCGGCATTTCTTACCTTAGCGTTCTAGTCTTTTATTTACCAGTAGACAGCGGCGAGAAAGTAGTACTTTGCATTTCGATTCTTCTCTCCTTAGTCATGTATCTTTTGTTGATTACCGAAATCATGCCATCCACTTCCCTCGCAGTTCCTCTCCTGGGCAAATACTTGCTCTTCACCATGATCTTAGTCGGATTCTCGGTGGTCCTCACTTCCATTGTGCTCAACGTCCATTTCCGTTCACCTACAACCCATCGCATGGCGCCCTGGGTCCGCCGCTTTTTCATCGGTTTCCTTCCCCGATTTTTGTGCATCAGACGACCAAATGCGAACTTGAACGAGGATGTGAATCCTCCACCCCCGCCTCCCCCTCGATCCCGCCCGCCGAGACACTTGGGTCCGATTCCGGACAACCGAATGAGTTTGATGGCGTACAATATCCGTGGAGATGGGGATTCAGACATTTTGCCTTACGTCCCGAGACATTACCCTCAGGATGTCGAACGAGCCATTGTCAATTTGCGATTCATTGCTCAGAGGATGAACAACCAGGATGAATATGAAAAGGTACCGCTAACTAAAATCAAACTTAAATTAACACACTTTTTTTTTGCCATTAATAAACGGACAATAAATCGATTTTTTTCTTTCTTGTTTGCTGTTAACACGCGCAATAAATTGACCCGTGTTCAATTATTAATCGGGGCCTTACAACCATCTCCATCTGTTGCTAATTCTTTTTCCTCTCTTTTATTCATCGTCTTCACTATAATTGAATAACAGCGAGAAATAAATGATGTTACTTATGGCTTATCCAATTAAATAAACTAAAAGAAAAAAGAAAAAAGAAAAAAAAACAGACTTTTTTTTACTAAAACAACAAAATTCCAAAAATGTGTAATAAAATTAAGGCCGATGCTATTTCTACGATTGAATGCCACCAATTTTGCGCGTATTCAAAAATCAGAGAATTGTAATTGAAAATATCAATTGGTAATTTATTATTTTTTTATTAAAACCTATTTACCGATTTATAGAAAAACATACATTAATATACTTGGAATTAGTTTTGTTTTTGAACTATTGGTTTTACTTTTGTCTGTAAATGCACACGGGTGTAACAAATTCGTTTGTACTTATTTTCAGAAGAAAGTTTTTGCTTTTTTGTTTTCCGGTCGTAGTTAGCAGCAGTCTCACTGTTTGTAATAACAACAAAGGTGCAAATGTATCATCGTAAAATTTTAAATGTTTCTGCAAGCATTCTGTCTATGTGGCTCCAAAACAAGCACCAATTTCCATTGAAAATCAATAATTTAAAAAATAAATACAACCTGAGGTGTGCACGCTGGAAGAGGTGATTAAACAATACTGTTTATTGGAAATAAAATGTCAACATGTTTACGAATACACAATGCTCTCATTGGCTAACACGAAATAACATTTGGTGGTCGTCCAATATTGAAAACCGTAACGTATATGTCCAACACAATAGTGGCATTCATTGGTGGCATTCAATCGTGTAGAAATTGTGTAAAAATAAACATGTGGGTAATTTCGTGTAGAAATAGCACGTAGACTATTCTTTTACGAAATCGTATAGAAATAGCCACTTCGTAAAATTAATATTCAATAAAACTACATCTTTTTTGGACCGGTGAAAAAAATTGGCAGTTAATTGGACAAGCCATTGTGTCTTTTTGTTGTTTTTGAACATTTTACCATCTCCAAGTTGAGAAAATAACTTTAAAAAATTCGTAAAATTTTTCAATATTTTTTTTTTCCCATTTTTTTTCTTTTTTTTTAAATAAAATAAATAAAAGTCCAGAATTTTTTTTGTTGTAAAATTGATATATTTTTCTTCCATTTTGACGCGTTAGATTCTCTAGTAGCAATAATAGCCAACGTCTTTTTCTTGATCTCATTTTTTTTATCTTGTGTATATAATTATTAGCCGATGTTATTTGACTCTCAGACCACGAAGGATTGAATGGCGGTGAAGTTCTTTTCCTGAGTGGACTTCCTCCTGATTGCGATACGTGCTCGCTTCCGTTGATGAAGGGTCCTTGTAGGACTAACCCCCACCTTCTTCATCCAATGACGGAAGAAGTTGGTGCGCATGCGTGCTTTGCTATCTGGCTGATTTATTCGACAGGCAACTGCGTGACCTGAATTGCCGGGTCCCCAAAAAAAATTCTTTTTTTTCTTTGTTATTCCTATTGGAGACGATCCTAATTCTTACAGTGGACTCGAGGCTTTTGCAAAGAATCATTGGTTCAAATATCCACTTTGTCACGGAAAAATCCCACAGGAGGCACCACCTGTCGTCCAAAGACGCTCGAAAGAAAAAATAATCCAAAAATGATGAACGAGCCGTGCGGCAAGCAACGGAACGATACGCCATTCGTCATGAGCAAACCCGTGCACGTGCTGAGGATAAAGAGAAAACTAATGGCCATGACACATGGCGTGCCATTCAACCAAATATACTATCAAACCAAATCGTACAATACGTCATAACATTTATTTGTTGATAATTTCTTTTTCTTTTTTTTTTTTTTTTTCTTTTTTTTTGTTGCTGGCCAAAGTGATATTTGATTTGATTTTTTTCTTTTTATCTGCAGATAGTTCAAGATTGGAAGTACGTTGCTATGGTGATGGACCGTCTTTTTCTGGTATTGTTTGGCATGGCCACTTTAGGAGGAACATTTGGTATCATCTTGCAAGCACCTTCTTTATATGACGACACACAGCCCATTGATGTACAAATGACCACAGTTACCAGCACAGTTTTACCAGACATTTGAAAAATAAAAATTTAAAAAAAAAATTAAAAAAATTAAATAAAAATAAATAAAAATAAAAATAAAAATAAAGTAGGCTTAATTTCATGCATTTTTTAATTCGAGCTCAGAATTGCATAATAGAATTTTCTAAAAAATGAATAAATAAATAAACAAAAATTAAAAAAAAAAAAAAATTGGAAATTAGAATTTGGTCATTAAAACTGCACTTGATTTTAAATTGATTCTTTATTTACCAACAGAATGATTTCAACTAAAAACACACACAACTAAAATGGAAAATTGACACAACCTGAAACCAAAGTACCTCATTCTGTAACAAGCTTGCAGGCTCACACGTATTTAATGCCATCTAACCCTACATCTTAATTATCAGTCTGACATTTTACGACACAATTTACTGGCCAAAGTTGAACGTTGAACACCCATTCAGATGCCACAAAAAGCCACCAGAGGCCACACCTGAATCAGAGTAAAAACATTTCACGTTTTAGTTTTTATTTTCTGCTGAATCACGATAAAATCGAACCGTCTAATGCCAATCATAAAAACTATCATTCATTTTCCACTGATGGTATTATTACATTAAATTCACATTAGCAATGGTTCGGATGCGTACATCACTCCCAGGTGATTTTTAATGTGTAATTGAACTTACAAACTCCACAAGTGCTGAAATAACAACTAAGTGGTCCATTGTGTTTTGTTTTGTTATTGATCATAATGAGGAATCAAAAAACCAAATTATGTTTTAAACCCAGGGCAGAGTAGGCGCCAGCCTATGGGCCTTACACCTTTTAGAAGCCCTGCATTTAGCGGCCAAAATTTCTAAAAACAAAGCTGAGTAAAAGCTTCAAAAACACCGAGATCCAACTATTTTTTTCGGTACAGGTTAGCCAAGACCAGTTTATCAAATGGGCACTGGCCTAGAGGCCCCACATCTTCTAGGGCCCTCGTGCACAAGAAAACTCCAGAAATAAAGCTTTTTGTGAGTTAGTGTGTCACAAGTTAGGTGATAAACTGTGAGGGGCCCCCTGAGATTTCGCCTGCCTACTATTTATTCACATTCCCATACTGTAGTCTACCCCAATGAAACGCACTCCCTACCGAGATTAGAGAAACAGTATCCACTGCAGACATTTTCTTAAGAGATTCATCATCAATAACCAAGTGTAACCCTCATGATATGTACTTTTACTCCAATGGAGTGTTGTTACAATAAATAAATAAATAAATAAATAATTAAATAATTAAATAAAGGTATTTCTGAACTTGTTGACATTGTTTTTGGTTGCTGAAGTCCTTTCTGTGAAATAGGAAACACAAATGAACCTCCTCTTTGAATTTTGTAAAGGATATTTTAAGTGTAGAGACAAAAAAACCTTACGGTCCACCAAACTGATCATTTATTAAGTACTAGGATGAGTGATCATCTCATTCTTGTATGACCATAAACATACACACACTGGACTGCGCACTCAAAATGGCTCCCAGGTTAAATGAGAAAAAGGCAGCGACGGCGTGTGAAACTGCTCACATTATTGTTATTCTGTGCCACCTATTACTATAAACAGACAAAACCTGGAATTCAATTAATAATATCAACTCTATAAACTGTTTAAACCTGAATTTTCATTAATATAAACAACTATAAACAAACAAAACCTAAAGTATGGAAGGATAACTGTTTACATCTGATTTGTGAAGCTCCACGCCCTAAAACAACGCAGAATTTACCAACCATCGCTAAAAATTCGGCCCGTACGATGATTTCAAACAGACATAATCTTTGCGGGGAGAAAAGCAGCAGTTTCTCAACGTCACTGCCCGTAAATGCCCCATTTTTACCCACAATTCATGAGTTCGTAGTGCAGTGTTTGTCTGTGGTATGACAGAAAAAACGACCAACCTCGACCCACCTTTCATTCTAATTTTACCAGTTTGTTGGTGCAAAATGCAAGCCGACATCATGAGTCAGTCAAAAAGTATTCCTACAAGCCCTTCTTTCATGCATGGCTTAATACCCCAGAGTGACAAGGCCATGCATGATTGTGTTAAGTCGAATCCAATCAAGCAAAATCTATCCAGCTACCTTTAGCTGTTAATAAGAGGCGAAAGCAAAAGCGGTACGAAATTCTAGAACTATACTAGCCATTGTGCCGTCACTAATATCTAAACAAACAGGCATTGTTACTAATGACGAAACAAGAAACTCGTGAGAAAACCATTAGTTAATGGATTTTGTCCACGCACTTTGTTGACGATGTCGCAATGACTGTCGTCGTTAATGAATATTGGAAGAATTATTTGAATAAACGACCAATAGATGGGGCAAAAAAAGAAATAAACGAAAAACAAAAAAATGATGTCATTACTTTTAATATTTTAAATTATATTGATTTTATTGATTTACATTTTCTCAAATAACTTGTATATTTATGTAATCGGAGTGTTGCGTGTAAGTTATAAGTTTTAGCTGATTGGTTTGCGGTTGATTACGACTAAGGATCTTCTAACTATCTGCCAACCAATGAATGAACTTCATTTAAGGATCAATGTGATAAGAAAATCGAATGAAACGACTTCGAGCCGTGTACTCTTCAATTACCCTAGATAGGTTTGGCTCTTGCTTAATGTAATCCTTTTAGGTCTCTCTCAATTATCAAGTAATGAGCATTACGACATACCTGCGTATCTTTGTCTTATACTTTCTTTACTTTTGACATCACGTGCGTTCCATCAAATTTCATTAAAAATCTCATCTTTTGCCTCGATTTTGACCACATAAACTAGTATACTTAATGTTTAATTCTTCCTGATGAAAAGAATTAAAGACGTGGTTGTTTTTTTCGAATCATTATTCATTTATTGAGAAAGAGGAAAAAAAAAATTGGGTTTGGAACGATTTCTTCTTATCGCAGTTATCGGTCAATGTGAAGAAGGGTAGAGGAAGGAAGGAACTCGTTTATGATTCATAAGGGACCCCTTTCGTCTCAATTTGCAAAGGTAATGTCTTAAAACATTTTTTCCACGTTAGACTGGACAATGGCGCTGTTGCAATTGGGAAATAGTTGAAAAACGAAAGTGGATGATTGGTTTTGGTTCTGGGTGTTGATTGATAAGTTAGTATGTTATATTTAAGTTATTTTAGAGCGAGTTTTCTGTAAAGAATCGAGGCATTTTCTTCGCGTATCTTCAGTTTGACAGGTCTTATTCACCATCAGGATGATTAATCACCTGCAACCCATTTTTATACCGAAGTGCGGTGTAAAGTAAAAGTTTAAAAAAGAATGAAGAAAAGTTGAATTTTATTAGACAATATATTACACATAATATAGATAAAACATTATAAAAATTTTATGGTGGAAAAGCGAGTTAAATTGCGACTTTTTTCCTCGTTTTCCGGCAGTTCGGTTTTCAACGCTGTTATTACGCAGTCGTAATAGAAATTCACTTATAAAAATGAAGTATTGATATAATTTGGCACAAGTTGGGTTTAAGCAAAATCTGACTCCAAACCCATTTTATTCTCCAAAAAAAAAAAATAAAAAAAAAAAATTTTTGGAGAGTAAAAGGAGAGAAAAAAAGTCAGTGTTATTTCACGTTTGGATTAACACAATAAACGAGAGACACTAATTAGCTGAAATTGCTTTTTTGTTTTTTTGTAAATTTTATTTCCCTAGAACATTACTTCTCTCCAGACTCCAACGGCTTAATGGATTTCTTTAAAGGTCAACTTAGAAGTTGTTAATTTAACAACAATTTTTTTTTATATATCGTAAACAAAAGTTTATAATATGAAAATCCACACCATTTTGATATTTTTTTTTTTAAATCAGGAATCAAATAAGAGGCTTTAAGATACTGGTTGATTTGAAGGCAACCTACAATTTTCCCAAGTTTCCAGCCACTTTTGACCAAATGTGTGGGGTGTGGTTTTATACAACAAGAAAATTCCATTAGATCACTTTTTAAATTTTTTTTTCCCTTATTCCCCTCTTTCACCAATATATTTCCCTTGCTGTGAAAAGGCATAAAAAGAGTGTTAAGGGTTGAATGCTTAAAAATTTACTCAACTACATTTTTTTATTGCTTTATTTTTTTACATTTTCACTTGATTTGAATTTAATTTTTTTTCCCCATGTCACATATCGTCCTCTAACCCTATAATTTTATCATTGTTGACTTTTTAAATATAAGCCTTACATCATCTTCCATGATCTTTAATGCAATATAAGTAAAAAGCTGAAGAAAGAAAAAAAAGAAAAAAAAATTTCTTTCGCACAATTTTTATTCTCGTAATTGCTGTCAGCAGTCGTTCTTTTGTTCCTTCATCACTTTCCCTCGTTATTTTTTTTTTTTTTTTTTTTCAAACAGTTTAAGTGACGGTTAATATGAAAAAAATATTAAATGAAACGAATTCCAGTGTTGACTTTTAAAAATTTTTTATTTTAGAAATTTTAATTATGAAAACAAAATGTTTATTTCCCCTTTTTCCACATTTCTCCTTTTCTATAAACTTTTACGACCAAAATTTTGCCATTTTACTGCCAATTTTCTTAATCTCATCTTTATTCGCACTCCATTAATCGATTACACAGCACAAAATCGATATAATTATGATTGCAAACAGACTTTAGTTTATGACTCCATTAATATTCCACGATCGAACGAGCTTATTGCCACTCGGAACGAAAGAGAAATTTTGTAACGAGCACAAAATGTCAATATTAAAAAAGCAAATAAACTTTTCTTTTCCTCTCTTCTTTGCCGGTCTTTATTTAGCACCATCAAACAGAATTTAGTAATATCCATCTAATTTAAAAAAAAAAAAAAAAAAAACTTGCGAGAGCACCACAGCCAATATGTATGAAAAATGCCACAATAAAAATTTATTTTCCTTTTCCTTGCCAACAAAGTTGGAACGAAATTCTTGCAAATTCGATTCAAACAGAGAAAAAGCTTCGAAAAGCACTTTAGCTTTTCTTGTCAACCACACAAATTGATGCTTATGTGCACGGACTTGGTTCAGGTCTTTCACTAATGGACTGGAATTACAAGCCCTGTTCGCTTTTCCTCCAAGACAAGGTCTGTGTAATGATCACAAAGGTTGTCTCTCTGCCTAATTACCACCCCAAGAAATTAGCCACCATCCGACCACAACCGCTCGCTCGCTCGGCGTCAATACACGCGGAATCCATCGACTCGCGCTCGCCACATTCATTCCTCCCTCCCAACATCACGTGCGCTTCGTCTAAGCACTCAATTCGCTTTGACTGCGATTCAATTCATCCCTCATGGAAAAGTGATGAACAGGTAAATTCAAAACGTCGAATAATATTACACTTTACCTCACCTCGAGTCCTCGACCGAGATTGGCTCGGAATTTGCAATGACACGACTCTGGAGCATTGATCTTTTACCTAGCTCGCTCTATCTACAACAAACCACACGCACAAATGTCGCTAACTGCCCCACCCTCTCTCACGCACCACCTGCTGCTGGCGAATGATCATTTCTCACGACGTAATTAATCCTCCTAAAGCTGTGATTGACTAATAAAATGGTTAAAAGATCAAAAAATTAACATTACCTATATGTCGTGTGGTGTGGTGTGGTGTGGAGTGCAGGCTGCGTACGTACTACAGTGTGGGGGTTCGCGAAAATAAACAAAATTATTGCCATAGGGTGAAAGGCACAGAAAGATGAAGAAGCTCGAGTGCACAGATTGCTTTTTGGCTTAATCGTAAGAAACGATGTTGATGCAGGTGAGTGTTAAGAGCATTCCTATTAGAACACATAGAGCAGCGGACAAAACGAAGAAAGGTGCTGCCATTCTTGTTTATTTAGCCCTGTTGTCTTGGAAGCTATTTTCCAAAACATTACGTTTGAAAGATGAAGATAAAAGGGAATGTCACCGGAAGTACAATATCGTATTTTTTCCCTCTCTCTCTCTCTCGCTTTTCTCCCCCTCTCTTCTTCCACATGAAAAACAAACACTATAAAAATCGAAATTTATTACCTGGAAAGAAATATTAAATTTAAAAAATAAAAAAATAATAATAATAACGAGTGTATAAACTTGAATCGAAGATCAAATATTTCAGAATTGAAGGGAAATAATAGGTTTGATATCTGTTTTTTATTACGCTACATTTATTTGTAGTAATGTTGTCACGTGAGTTTTTTTTATTTTTTTATTTTTCAAACAAAAAAAATTTATTTGTACTAAAAATAGAATACAATGATTTCTAGTGGGTCGTTACGTAACGTGCACAACTGTCTTTAAACTTGGTTCCTTCAATTGTCTCGATCGCAATCTCGTATGGTCAAGTCATAAATGTCACGTGCGACATGAGATGGAAGTTATCCGTAGGATGATCACGCAAAAACGACACGAAAAGGGGGTCGTGAAAGAGAAAAAGAGCAGAAAAAAATAAGCCAATCATTGACATTTAATTTGCAATTTATTAAAAAAAGAAAATTTTTTTTTTTTTTTTTGAAGAAACAACACACTTTTTATATCTGCAATTGTGCACTGTTATCTAATCAATGTAATTGCTCGTAATTAAATGAAAGCCTGTGTGATTCCGTGTCAATTATTACCAAATGGGAGATAAAGCCAAATTGAATAAAGAAATGTACCACGTCATGAACTGGGGCGGTGGTGTTTATTGCAGCGGGTTATTTTTCTTGCTGCAGCAATATTTGACAGAATCTGTCGACTCGGAGTAAAGTTATCGCCGGTATTCTCGCTCCGACTTGATAAATGAGAGCTTTTATTCTGCTAATGAATTTTACATGCAAAAGAAAAAGATAATAAATATGATGGAATGCCCATAGACACCTTATCAACTATCCTCGTTATTGATGATGTAACCGAGTGAACTAACAGTTACAAAATTACAAAATTACAAAATTACAAAATTTAAAAATTAAGAAATAGAATTTTAAAATGCATTTTGGAAGAATTTTACTCCGCTAATTTGAAAATTTAATTTGAAATTCCAATAAAAATATATACACATAGTAAATTCAAGATGGCTAACGAGTAGGCAAAAGAATCAAATTCCCTCGAGAGAAAGTTTGAAAATGAAATGTGCGTGTAATTAGAAGCAAACGTGAATTCCTTTGATGCCGAAGAGTCAATTTACTTGTTTGTTAAAGGGAAAAATGAGACAATTTTCATTATAAAAGAAACTCATCACACTCAAATAAACACTCAGTGATTACTTATCAAAAAGCGGAGTTAGTTTGAAAATGTAGCGCTTTCAATAACACTATTTTAAATTATTTGTCGTTAGTGCTAATTGGCACTGCTGAGTGCTGACTCATTATAACATTTGCCACCTCTGACAGGATGGTGCAGTTTGTTTACAATTGCGGGTGACAGGGCGCGTGTTTTGTTGTTGTTCTATCTAGTTCGTTCGTGTTGCAACCTGCATTGATGATTTACTTCGGGCAATTTATACGTTTCGGGAGAAGGCAATAACATAACCGCAATTTATATTAAATGTTTAAGAATATTGTTTTTTTTTTAAAAAAAAGAAGGAATTAATCAATGTGAGGCGCGCTTTAAGTCATCTTGTAAGTGAAGCGGTAATTAGAACTCAAGTTTGCTGTTTACGTGGTCGAATTAATTATCAAGTTGAGAGCTGCTTTATTATATCTCACGTTTTAAGGTGTGCAATTTAATATTGAAAATAATCATTGATTATAGAAATTTTTTTTTTTTTTTAGATTTGTTTTTATTTTATTTTTACAGTTTATTAAGACTGAGGTTGAAACTTGCGATAGAAAATGTCCTCTTATCAAAACTTGCTCGGGGGTTGTGAGCAACATGTCGGATATAATCAAAAACATACATTTTTTTTTCCGTTTTCTTATTTATTAAGAGTAAAAGTTTTAAAATGATAAATTGGTAGTAATTGAATTTGTCTGCTCGGATGACTTTTAATCAAGAAAATCTCGAGATTAGACTTTTTCTTTTTTAAATCTCAGACATAAAACAAACATTCCGTCGCAAAAAGTTAAACAAAAAAAAAAAAAAAAAAAACAGCACAAATAAGCTAAAGAAAAAAAATATATTTGTTGTTCAAAAGTAAATACAATTACTTAAAATCACGTGTCAAAAATTTTTTTTTATCTTCTTTTTACGTACAAGTAAAGAAAATTGCAATGATTGAACTGCGTCGAAGCAAAAGAAGAAAAAAAAAAAAAAAAAAAATCCAATAGCAGAGAGTTGTCAAGAAAAGCTTATTTCTTGTATGTATAAACCAGAAACGTAGCTATAAAATGTTATCCAACAAGCATGCGCAATCATTCTTTGTCCATTAGGAAGCCTCTTCGATTCCAGCCGCGTTCCACAAGACAAGATGAAGGATATTGCGAAGATGGAGTCGGCTTCTGAATCTGAATTGATGGTCAATGCGTGGAAAAGAGTGCACTAGATGAGCCGTCTTTCAAACCGTGAATAGTTTCCCATCCATTTCTCTTCAAATGTTCATACGGTGCCACTCTGCAAAATAATTTTTTTTTTTTAAGAAAAAAAAAAAAAAAAAAAAAATCGATGAGAAATTGGTTGAAATTTGTTCGAATTTTCAATTGATTTTGTAAAACCTCAAAATCATATTTCCGGATTTAATTGAGTGATTTATTGACTCGCCACTTTTGTATCTAGAACATTGGCCATCGAGCTGTCGAAGCAGACTTGGACCAATCAGGATAAACCATTTATGAAATCTAACAATTTCTTTGTGTCTTCTTCTTCCCCTCTCCAGTCTCTTTTCTCTATTGCCCAATTCGAGTCTTTTTCCCCCCTTATACGTACCGTAAGTCACATTAGGACAATACATCAACTTTGACCTGTCATCGATGAATTTATTCTTCCCCCTCGACCTGTCATCATTCATCTAGGTGTTTTTTTCATCATTCACACCGAACTGATCACGTGGCATCATCTTGAATTCAATTAGTGAGTCCAAACCACCGCGCCAACCTTTACAAATTGAAGTTTAATCAATTCTGAATGAATAAGATAATAAATAAACAAACTAATTCAACTGGACAAGTTATGGGGATTTAAATTAATTACGTTTTACACTCGGAATTAATACTATACAAATTTATCTAATATTTTGGTCGTACAAAACACAAATCACTCGTGTTGGATTGAATCGACAAAACTGTAGACGTGAATAATTGCTTTTTATTTATTCAAACGTTAAAAACACTTATTTTTAAGTGTTGGTGAAATCGATAAATCCGAGTTGTGGGATTTCTCTATCGATGGAAAGAAATAAGAGAAAAAACGAAAAAAACGAAAAGCAATTTTTTTTACAAATTCTGCCTTTATTTCTATATCCATGTTTTATTAGAAGAAGAAAAGAAAAAAGCGACGTCCTCGTGAGGTTTATTGTTCAATCTAGGTAAACCCAATTGAAAGTAAAATATTTATGAAACTCCAATTTGACAATATGTTTTTTTCCCTCATTTTATACAAACATTTTTTCTGGAGTTGATATAAATTATAAAAAAAATAAAAATAAAAATGTTTGGATATACAAAAGTAAAAAAGAAAAAAAAAAAAAATACAACTAAATAGATAAATAAAAAAAGAGAAATTTTCGGTTGAAGAAAGTAATCTAATCCTCTGAAACACAAGAAAAGGGCATAACATAAAGAGAAAGAAAAAAAAAAAAAAATCCAATAATCCCCACAGAGAAGAACACGGGCTTGAAAAGTAGTTTGAGTTAAGGTTAGGATAAAATAAAAAATAGGATAATTTAGTGCCTGAAAAATGAAGGAAGTTTTGGGCCGTGTTGGCGAGGCTCGGTGTTTTGGTGATCCTCAATGATGCTTTTAATTGGTAATTGGGGATCATTAAGATGAGGCGGCTTTCTCTCGCTCTCTTGTTTATGCAACTGCTATTTTCCAAACACCTAAGAAACGTTGAGAATATAAAGCAAGAGCCTCAGGTAGAATTGAAGAGGTTATGAGTAGAGCGAGCGTAATGTTCGCTTTAATTGATGACCAAAACATTCAAAAATAAAAGGGTTGTTGCCTTTTATGGTTCACGGCCCCTGAGATAACTTAGAAATAAGTTTTAGTATTTCTTCGCTAATTGCTTCGAATTTTGTTGATTTTGGGTTTAAAATGGGAAGAAACACGAGATTGTTATGCAAGTAAAGCGCTTGTATGAATAACGCATGAATAAAAGATGAGAGATGAGAGATGGAAAACTGAAGAGAGTTTGATTCCAAGATCAATTACGAGGGAGTAGATGAAAGTGGAAGTCTATAAATCTGTTTTGTGGAAGGGCAAATATCCTGGTCTGTGAAAACTATAAAAACAGAGAAAATGCTCGGACCAACATGCCCATAAACACCCACGGACCCCTTCTTGAAGACTCTATATCGCATCGGTCCGACGGTCATAAAAACGCTCACCAGACGAGCGCGGAATACAGATGGACCAGTTTGATGTCATCTGCATGTCCTTTCTCGATCAATTTCTGGCGCCGGGTCGCTTTGAGTAAAAATAGGCCTAAAAGAGTCCTATCTGATGATCGTTGAACCTGCGTTCGATTTCATCGTTGGGATTTTTTTTTTTTTTTTTTTTTTTTTTATTTTTAAAAAAAAAAAAAAAAAAAAAAAAAAAAAAAAAAAAAAAAAAAAAAAATGGAGAAACTTTTCCACAATCGTTTATCCAGCCAACTTTCCTTTTATAGAGAAAAGGGGGCTTTCAATGGCCGACGAGTGTTGAAATCACTTTAACAAAAACTGACACGTTTAAAATTTAAATAAACGCAATTAATTTTATTAATTATTTTATTTTTCTACATAAATATTATCAGGAATTTTTATTTACCCCTTTAAAAAAAAATATATAGAAATGCACTTTTTATTTGTCTAAGTTTATGGATATTTATTTTATTTATCTTTTTAATTGCTCATTTGTCACGCATCACTAAACACTAAACTGATAATTTTGTCCAATGTTGACTTAATTAGATTTCCATAATTCCAAACAAAGTTTGTTTACATTGGCTGCATGCGAGCTTATTATCTCAATCAGAATAATCATGAGATAAAACAAATTTCAAGCAAGATTATAATAAAGAAGAACCAAAACATTCCTCGCAATTGACTTAAACAGTTAAATCAAAAACACCGACTGTTTAAAACACCAAAATCCAATCAATTATAGCGATCACACGAGAAAACAATATTAGAAACTTAGAAACCGAAGAAGCCAATTTTCGCAACAAATTCTCTTCTTAGCTGCAAAAGTGTAGAACCAAACAAAGAAAGAGATTGAGGGGTCTCTTAAGAAAACAATAAGATGGTTCCTGCTGTTTACACCCCAATAACCAGTTGCCTGGGCGGGAGCATGCCTCCCTTTGTTTCCACGTCTAAGATTAGGCTGGACAAAAAGGGTCATTCGATGCCACCATCTTTAGGTCTCGCGTCCATTCATCGACGTCTTCCGAAATGAGTTCTTTTCAGACCCGGTCGGTGGGAGCGGAATACTTTGAAAACGAACCCGAAAACCCGATAGCAGATTAGATAGACAATACAAACGTCGAGTTAAAATGTGGCGGCATAAAGAGAGAGAGACGAGAAAAACAAAATAAACAAGAAAAATAAGTTTGGCAAGACGTGACCAGGGACAAATTATACTTGTCAGACGTGGTAGGTACGCCTTCAGGTGATAACTTGAATGCGAAAGCAAAGTCAACAACTCTCTTACTAAGAGGTTGATCATAGAGAAAACAAATAAAATAAATAGAGAAAAAAAAAGGGAAAAGTAGTTGTAAGAAGGGAGAAAAATTTCGTAATTACATTTGGTGTCATGGAGTTGCGTGTTGGTCGTTTTTCTTTTTTCCGCGCTTCTGTTTTCGATTGACCGCGGTCACGTTGTTATATCGATCAAAGGACTCGAGGTCTCCGTCTATACGGACGAGGAAATGAAAACATTTCTCTTTTGATCACGGCAAAAAGAAAAACCCCTCGAATTGGCGTTTGTTAACAAACAACGACCGTAGTATCTCCATGCGGTTGATCTCGGTTGATGTATCGCGATGCCAGGACTAATTTGGGCTCGTGCTGGCGCGTTGTAACAAGAAATAATTCACATTTTGATTGGAAAAGAAAATATTTTATTCCATTTTGCGTTATCGTTTTGCAAGGTCATTTCAAGTTTGCTGACACCTTGGTGACTTTGCCAGACAGCACGAAAATAAAGGTGGCGAAGTGCAAATTGAAATTCACGGCTCCCACGAGCTTCACGATGAAGTGACGCCTGCTTCTGTCAGAAGCTTTTGCATCTTCTTTGTGTGATGTCGACAAAAAAAAAGAATTGGAAAGAAGACTAGCCGGATTATTCGACGTAATATAAAAAGACAAAAGTTTTTTTTTTTTTTAGATTTTTTTTTTTTTTCTTTAAATTTGTCACTGTTCATTTGATTCATTTCATTTGCAAACACTTTGCTAAATCAATACGCATCACGTGGAAATGACAATCAACGTTTTCCAATCAGCAAACTTGCCAACTTTAAACTCGTGACACTTCTTCAACATTTATCAAACAAGCTCCGCTTTAATCACGCTCGAAATGCAAATGAACTTGTGGAAATTGAGTTACAAATCAAATCGATAAAACGTGACCTTGGCTAAAATTTTAAATCCCGTTTAGTATTTTTCTTTTTAAAAAAAAAAAAAAACTTTAGTTATGTATACTGCTTGTAGAGTAAAGGCGTGTTTGTGCGTCGGTGCTTTTCTTCCCTTTCCGTTTCCGGCTGAAGCTGTCACTATCCCCTTTGCGTTTGCTCCTTTCGGGGCACATATTAAGCTCAAAAGCGAGCTTTCTGGAAGAAATCCAAAAAGCGATTGGCGATTTGGGTGTGGGAAGGCGGGAGTTGGTCCCTGAGCGTGTCAGTTAGTTTTAGAAACGGGAAACTGTTTTGGCAAGAAAATCTGGCCACAGCAGCAGAAATTGTCTTTTCACTCCCTCTACCCCTCTTACCCCTTCTCTTTTTCCTTTTTTTTTTTTTTTTTTTTTTTTGAAAACAATGTTTTTCTTGATTATATTTAAAAATCTAAAAATCGTAGATTAAATTTCGGTCAATCTAAAATGTCAATATAATTTCTAATTTGGAATAATTTCTAATTTTCAGCTACTAAGTCTCTACGCAACTTGTGTTTCTCCGCTTTCCCACCTGATTGAAATTCAGAAAGGTGTTTTCCCACTATTTTCTACCTAATCCTCATTATCATAAAACGATCGTAGAACTGCATCATCATCATCATCTGCATGAAGAACGGGAGAAAAAGCCTATAACACTAAACTTTGACCAATAGGCAGTACATACTGAAACACGTGCAACAAATTCTCAAACTTTTCCACAAGGCCTCATCAAAACTGATGTATGATTTCCTCGTATTAACTCATTAACTTAAGGTCAGTAAAGAATTGAAGCGATGCGCAAACCAGGTTTGCTATTGACCTCTTGAGAGTTTGCCTTATTTTCTTTGTCTCGAAATTGCGTGTTAATTTGATGACTTAAGTACACTAACAACTTTTCACTTTGTTAATGACTCTGGGCCTATATAATTACAATTTTTTTTTTTTTAAAAGCAGGGTTTTAAAAATGTTGCTCGAAATTAACTTAATTGAAGTTTAGCATTGAAAAAATAAATTAATACGGTATTTTAATAATTTAATTTTTCTAGGATGGAAACGCTTTTGATAGATTTACAAGCTACTTAAATCCTTGGATTTATGCCTATTTCACTTGTTTGGCCACTTGGATTTTCGTTTCAATGTTAATTGCAAATTTAATTGCATTATACTATAGCGCAAATATGAAAACATGCCCAAAGTTATTATCGCTGAACGATGAATGAAAGAGGAAATTAAAAATGTTGACAAACGAATTTAGAAATTGAAGTTCGAAAAGCCGATCACAAATTTAATCAACACTTTGTACGCGGTGTAAATATTGCGAACAAACAATTTGACTTATAATTCAAATCCTATTTCCATCGAATGATTTTTTTATCGAAATAATTAAAACTAAAAAAAAAAAAAAAAAAAAATGTCTTTTTAAATCTCCATATTTTTCAATTTTCCTTTAAAATGAAAAACAAATTTTTACTTCGTGATTAAAAATAAAATTCGATTAAAAGCTAGAAAAGAGTCGGAGCAGCCCGCCAGAGGGCGTCATCATCCATTTCTTAGCGACACATTAAGAGAGACGAAAGGTTTAATATTGCATTTCTCATTGTCATTGGCAGTTGCAACAGTGTGGTTTCATTTCCTGGTTTCTTGCTCTCTTGCACTCGCACCTTTGTACGACGACCAAGCACGAGTCTTAAACTTTGATTAAACCCCAGAGGCTTCAGTACTCTTTCATTAAATGTGCTCCTGTACTATCCTCTTTCCGGTCTCACATATATCACCGGTCAATGGTAATCAGGTGCTCCCATTCGAGTCGAAAAAGCGCAAGATTCGAGCCCGAGTCCAAACGACCATGCTATATGCTCATTTGCTCACCAGACTCACCACTTAGTCGCTTGTTTATTCAGTTATTTATCTAGGAATTTCATTTCACGCTTTTCACTTAACTCTTCAATTTCTAGTTTAGTTTCGCACCAATCCGCACTCTTGCTCGTTGGATTTGTCACTCCGGCGCTGTATTATTAATTCGATTAAACCGTTTCGGATGGGTATTAGTAATAGTGAGGAAAAAGAAGAAAAAAGTTAACTGCAAATAAGGTTTGTTCTTTCAACAACGAAACAGTTCCTAAGGGATTCGCTGAACCTTCACTTTATAGTAAACACAAGTTTCCAAACTAAAGAAATAAAAGAATAAAAGTATATATAAAACAAAATAAAACCAAAGGAACCAAATGAAATAAAGTGTAATCCCACTTGGATTCCCGCTTGTAATCGAACATCACTTTTACAGTGCATTTTATTCTTTAACGGAATTGCAACGGAAATAAACGATGACAAACTACTCAAACCATAAAATTCTTTTTTTTTCTTCTTCAGAATCTTCACTACCCCTTGCTCCTTGCTCCTTCCTCCTCCCGTTTTATTACTTTTTTTTTTGGTAGGTTGCACAGAGTCGTGAAATATGGCACGATAATTATCGCAACTCTCTAAGGTACTTTTATTTACGTATTGAAAGTCGTTTAATTTGCTTTTATTGCGTCGGATAGAGCGCGGGCTCCGCCACATTTAAAAAACATGAACGCAACGTAGTGCGCGTCCTATTTTCGAAGTGAAGTTTGTTTTGCAAGAGTTAGATTATTATTACACCACTTACGAAACATAAACATTGCTTTTGGCACTGTCATTGCGCATATTTGTTAATAGTCGTCTGGGCCTTTGCCAAAACGAGGCTCCTCGGCTCCCTTAAAGAGTTCGTGTTGCGGCAGAGCAGAAGGCGTTGTGATTTACCGCGTACAATGGGGTGACAGCGAGGCGAGGCTTTGGTGCACACGGTTTAATATGCAAAGCGCATTGCTATTCATGAACGGGAGGAGAAAGTGGGGGCTTTTCTAACGGCTCGGTGCGGCGTTTACCCTCGCGCCCTCGGATGCCATCCGTCTATTGTGCGTTTGGCCGTATTCTCTTCTTTCAGTTTCACGTCGTAATGAACGCGCGTGAGACTAAGTTTGTCGCTTGTTAGATGAATGTGGCCTCCTCTTTTGTGCTGAGTTTGGAACTTTGCACCAAGTTGGCAACGGGAGATGCGTGCCTCGGGATTTCGCCGCACCAGCCACCGAGATGAACACAGTCGCGCGCACATTTGTCACACTCGCACATCAAACTCCATCTTTTTTTTCTATTTTTTTTTTTTAAATTTTTTTTTTGCTTTTTATTTCATTTTGTGAACACCAACTTTAATTAGAAACCCAACTTGAAGATCGGTAAGCACTTTCCAAATCACAATTACGTAATTGATTAAAATTTCATACGACATTTCGGTATTGGACGCAAAACCACAAGCACTAAATAATAAAAATTAAAATAAAATAAAAATAAAAACAAGAAAATTAAAATTTCATCGACTAATGAAACCTGGTTTAACATTAAAGATGACGTTCTAACGTTTGTTTGCAGCGTTTTTGTTCATTTCTTACCCACTTATTATATATTAGCTATCTACAGAGCAAATTACCGAGGCAATATGGCGTGTCTGCAATGAAATCGAAAGCAAACTCATTGGAGCGCATATGCACGTCCACTCGGGCGGCAAAGAATATTTGTCTGAACATTGCTCTTACTTTTTCTCCAGGCCTCGAGTTTCCTGCTCCGTTGCCTCCCAATCATTTCTTTTTCACTCTTGAACATTGCACTTGCCTCGGCTGCAATTAAGCGGAAACTTAAATACTATAACCATTATACATTAAATTATAATAGTAATAAATTAACTTTAATTAATGACAAAAGTATCGTTTTTACTTTTTACCGCCGTGCAATCTGATTTTACCGAGCTGTATTTCTGTTTTATTTCATTTTTTTTTATTGCAACACGTTGGAACTCGACATTCGGTATCCAAGATTTGGATTATTTAAGTATCCTTCAGGTGTACTTTGCAGCTCGTGCCAACAGATGTTAGTTTTCACGTTCACAATCCAAAAGAAAAAAAAAAAAAAAAAAAAAAAAAGATTTCCATGTCGTCAAGAAATAAAGATAAGAATTCCAGCAGTGAGCCATGGACAGCGAGGGATTTGTTCCCGTTTTCTGCGCATGTCATTAACTCTAGTTTGTCGCTCTTGAGCACCCCGGGTGTTTCTTTTATCCGTTTTTAGAAAAGGAGAAATTATATTTCGTCTTGTGCGCGAACGGAAAGTAACAGATATCTACAAATTAACTTCGGATTTAGTTCATTTTGTCCGGAGAGAGATAGATAGAAATGGAAGAGCATCATCAGCAACAAGAAGATGTTTGCATGCGTAATGCTCCAATCGTAAATCAGTTGAGACGCAGGTGCAGTGAAAAGTATTTGCGGTTTCAGCAAGTCACGAGACAAAAGGGTTGTTTAGTAACTGCTGACGTTCAAAGTTTAAGCAATTGTTTTCTCCTTTCATTTTCTTGTCTGTTTTTTTTTTCTTCTTCGTTTTCTTTACTCGTTTCTCACGTCTTTAATACACCCAAAATAAAATATTATTCGATTCTAGTGTTCCCTTTCATTTTATTTTGGAATTAAGAACTTTTTTTACATTATAGCCTCACATTTTCTTGAGTGTTCGTTTTTGGTTTTGTTTAATTTATTGATTATTGATTATTGGCGAGCTATCTACTAGTTTATTAATTTGCCGCGAGATAGCAACACCCGACAACTTTAAGTTTTAGTCTATTTTTAAGTAATAATGAAGAGTAAAGTTTTGTTTTTATTTTTACTCGCATTTTTTTGTTTTGGTGCTTTAAAAAATGGTTTAATTAATTTACTTTTTGTGGTTTAAAACTTCATTGTTTGAACAATCTTCACATAAAATGCACACTATTGATAAATGTATGAATTTATGAATTTGTAAACACGCTTCAACAAAAAATATTTGTTTAATCATTTACTTTCTTTTCTCTTTTGGAAGAAATACACAAATTCATATTTGCATTTGGTTGGAAAAATTAACCGAAGAGGACGTTAGTGTATTAACCCGGCAACTGATCCACCTGGTCGCAGAAATATTATTTGCATCTGCCGTCCCGAGTCCCTGAGCTTGACCGAGTCAGGATACTCTCTAACACATGGATGTTTTGCCCGTGTACACTGCGCATGCTCTGTGGAAAGACTCACTTTTGGCACCGTTTTTTAACATTGCTAAGATGGCAGATATCACTTCAGCCATTATGATCAATGTGAATTGAAGCAATTTGTGTATCAGAATATGTAAGGTTTAAAATGTCAGTGCTAACCCAAGCCTACTTAGTTGACCGAGGGATGCGTCAACATTTTATGTGAGCACAATTTGTGGTGGCCCAATAAAGTCGCAAATGATGCCGATCAGGCACCGGAAGGGCGGAGCTAGCGATTCCCCAGGATTTCGTAAAGTGGAAAACGAGTCAGTTTTTACCCCGTCTTTACGGGTACCAGAGTCACGCCAGCTTTACTCCCAGATAACCTGAAGATTGATTAGTAATTTAAGCAAGTAAATTCCATAGTTTATGCTTTTCGGATAATTGTTGCGTTGAGCAATGTCCAAAGGATTGCCTAAATGTTGATATTCCATAGATATCACATTTGGAAATGACCCGTCAACATTTTTACAATGTTTAAGGTGTTTGTTTACATTTTTAGTACACCTTGTTGACAATAGAGCGCATCACCTGAGTGGTGCGAGAGTTTTGTCCTCTGTCTCGCGTACATGGCTGTGCGTGACATCAGGTGATGATGTCATGGGTCGTGCGATCTGAGTTTTTCTCGCTCTGTTCCAGTAACTAGATGAGAGAGGTTATGGTGTTAGCAGTCTGTGCTTTTCCATAACTAGGATTTAGGATTCCACAAAAGTTCCTAAGTGATAGCGTTCCGAGCAGAGAAGAGGGTTTTAATTCCTGAAGAGAGAAAACCCAACAAAAACTTGTGACGGTTTGGACCGTAGTGTAACTTCATATTTAGCCACTATACTGCGCAGCGCACAGTATAGTGACTATAATGT
>JAQFXT010000264.1:0-51481 GCA_034683725.1 Strigamia crassipes
CAACTCCAAGACCACGAGTCCATTTATTAGACCTCGAAATATATTCACTTAAATATGAATTGGATGAACACTCCAATGTTGTCAATTGGGAAAGATTGGAGAATGTGGTTGGTTGCACAGGATTTTGAACTTGCTAATTAGAGAAGCAACGCCAGCAAGCAAGCTTTGCTGTGTGACGGAAGATTGTTTACCATGGATGTATTTTGTACACTTTGCATGTTTTGTTAGATATTGGTTCAGAAAAGCATGAATAATTTTTGTTTTTAACTTCTCAAAGTTACTACAGCAACTTCACTCAACTAGGAATAAATTTTAGTTTTTTTGGTTTTAATTTTTCAAAATTTTTTTTTTTTTAATTTGTGTTTTAAGTGTTTTAGATGTCTGTATTTTTGTTTTGTGATGTTAAAAATATAAAAACAAAAATAGAAACACGGCATTTTCGCTACTGCGAATTTTTTACTCGAAGATGTTTGTCAACTTAAAATTTCTCTTGGGAATTATTGGACTTCTGGCAACTTCGTTTTCAAAGAAAACAGTATTGTCTTTTAATTGGACCACTGGACTTTTGATCCTCGAAATTATATTAAGGTGAAAAAATACGCAAAAAAGTTTTAATTCTTGTGCTCCACCATAGTAATCAAATAAACAATTGATTTACTTTTTAAAGCAAAGATTATAAATTTCTTTTCATATTTTTATTTAAGTTTGAAATTTATTACTCGTATTATGAGAGAAAAAACTAATTTGCAGTAAAATTACATTGGACAATGGGTTCAATAAAGCTGCATCAACGTGAAAAAGACTAGGCAAGTGCTTTCAGAGTTAGGAAATTTACTATCATTTTAAATTTAAATTTTAAACAAAAAATTGTAATCATTTCCGGCCAGAGTTTTATTAAGGAAGTGTCAACTTCTAACCAGTTTTATTGGTTTCGACATGCAACAAAAGACATAACCCAATATTTACTGTTTTATCAAGAAGTTCAAGGGCTGAAATTCAAAATACAAATTAATTTTTAATTGAATTGCTCGAATAAATTAATTTCTATAACAAAAATGTATTTGCATAAATTGTTGCAATGTCCGGTGTAAGAAAAATTTGTTGAGCTTGTTATAACCCGTTCTTTTATCTATGGACCTTTGGCCCATATGCAGTCCAT
Organism: Strigamia crassipes; assembly: GCA_034683725.1. Lineage (NCBI taxonomy): Eukaryota > Metazoa > Arthropoda > Chilopoda > Geophilomorpha > Linotaeniidae > Strigamia > Strigamia crassipes. The sequence continues at coordinate 1,160 of JAQFXT010000264.1, forward strand.
AAAAGCAACATCCGGTGTAGTAAATGTCTTTAAGGGAGAGACAAGTTGCAATAGGAGAGCAGCTCTTTAACAACTCGATGAGCTCAGCACAAATTTTTGCACTGGTATCAGCGGAATTAGAAAACGAAGATGTTACTTTTATGCTCGTCTGTATCTTTAATTTGCTGGGGATCTTAAAGCGAAAAATGCTCCTTCAATCTTTCTGTTGTGCGCACACAACACAACAATTAAATAATGGCGCATGTAATTCGATAAGGAGATTGCTCTAACACTGTTATGGGTGAATGTTCTTTAGGACCTGTATAAAAGTAAATTATGCAAAGATTTTATGTGCGAATTTTCTTTGAGTAATGGCAGTATTTCATATTTCTCTTATTGTTAATAGTGACATTACTTTTCATCACCAGGTGGTGTGGCCATTTATTGTAAAGAATTAAATTACTTTATGCTCGAGTGAAATACCATGACGAAACATTTTTACTGTTTTTATACAGGAAGAGAAATGAAAAAGTGGAAAATCAATTTTATTTGATGGATTGTGTATTGTCATATATAAAATGGTGTAGAGTTTAAAGGGTCGTGACAACAATGTTGGAAATGGAATTTTTCTTTCTCAAGTGATGGGAAATGTTCAATTTAGTATCTATATTTAATATAGTTTGGATTTTTACTTTCTTTTAATTTTTGGAAACAAAATTTTAAATTTTTCAATGGGAAAGCCCATGGTGTTCAAAACTACATTGCAATGTATTGAGCATTTTGTAATACATTGCACTTTAATTTTGTGAAATGTGAACACTTTTAATCCCTTAATCAGATTAATTACATTTTTTTTAAACAAAAAAATAATAATAAAATAAAAACAAATGTAAAAAAAAAAAAAAAAATCTTTTCTACCATCTCGCTGAGCTTCGGGAGCTGTGGGAATGGGAAATTTATTACATTTCTTCTGGGTAGTGTTATCTTCTCACAGCTTCATTTTTTTTTTTCTTTTAGAGTTAGGAAATATGCACGGGTCAAGTTAGACCTAACCAAAATGAATAGCTATTCTTAACAAGCCAGCTCCAAAGCTTAAGACTTTTTACCTCCATCTTAGTTAGTTATTGGCAAATCCACTCTAAAAGCAGACAAGAATGAAATTTACGATTTTCATGTTGAAATGTAAAGAAATATGGAAAGTGGCCCTTGCAGGTAAAGCTTAATTTAGCTGAAACTTCTTCTTTTCTTCTCCTCTTTTTATTTTTTAATGTAGTTTAAGATTTTTTTTTTTTTTTTTTTTTTTACTGAGAATAAAAGTTTTGATGTTGAAATTTTTGGAGTGAAGTTATAAAAAGCTGCAGCTGGTTGGCGGGCTTTATTTTTTTTTAATAGCCATCTGGATGGTTGGTAAAAAGGTGGTTACTTATGATTTAATTTCTTTTTTCGATTACTGTAATGCAGTAATGTGGGCTGTAAATTTTCGAATTATAGAAATAATAATTGCGAGTCTGAGCCCGGGCTGAGTGTCACTCGCTTAACAAGGTGCTCTGTTTTGCTTCCTTCGATCCAATTTGTCTTCTCTGTAACCATTCATTAAGACTGAAGTAATTAATAAGATTACAGAGTCAGAACATTTCTTATCTTTTTAAGCGCGTTGCGAGATCTGATTGGTTTTGTGTTGTTGCCTAAGAAATTCGAGTGTAAAAGTTTATCTCAGCAGTTTAAAATTGGTAATTTAAATTTGGTGAGATTGTCGAATTCAAAAAAAGAAATTAAAGTGCTAGTTAATGTTAAAACGTAATCACTGTGATGTAAATTTGCTCGATGAGTTTTATGCTTTAAAGTTTTTACGGACAAGCCAATAGATCAATTATTCAATTTTTCATTTGTGAATTTTAATTTTTTAGATAAATTTGATTAATTTAAATCAATAAAGTGCGTTCAAATTGGTTAAGTAAAAAACCTAAAGTTTGCTTAAATGGCCTAGACTAATTGTAATAAGTAAAATAAATAACTTAAGGAGTTACGATTGAACACTTTAAAATAAAATGTCATGTTAATCACACGCATTTTTATTGTTAGGTATTATTATTACAACACAAATGGAAAAAAATTAAATAAGGCTTTTTTTTGCCAGATAATGAGCTATATTAGCTTCTTTTTCTAATCGCCACACTGTTTTCATCATGACATTGCTTTTTGTTGGCTGCCATTTTATCAGACACTAAAATGCAGTAGAGAGCATGCGCAAATCGCGTCATTTTACTTACGATAAAATTAGGTAGTAATAGTGAAAAACTCATTGTGTATGAAGTAGATCTAAGAGTCAGATGTGTCATTTTTTTTTCTCCAAGTAACAACACGATTAAGTGATGAATTTTGAAAGTTTTAAATCGTGTTTTTCTGTGTTTTCGTTATTTTTTTATTTATTTTTTTAATTTTTTTTTTTATTTATAAAAAGTGCATAAACAACTTGCACGTACAGGCATAAAAATGTATTTTACATAATATTTGCAGGCGAAAAATGATATTATCACGTGTTTTTAAAAAAAAAAAATACGTACATGATTCTGCACTTTTCGGTCCCCACCCACGTCTGCTTCAAAGCCTGTCGGCCATGATGAATATTTTCACTTGTGACATGTGTATTTGTGGCGTGATTGGCGGAATGTAGCCGCATATTTGATTTGCTTTCGTTTCCTCACGTTTCCTCATGTGAACACAAAACTCCACATTGTTATGCATCGAAGGATTAAGATTTAAATCTAAACTCGCTGAAATTTTTGCTTAGTATGCGCTTTTCGAAGCATTCAAAAATTAAATAAAAAAAAGAACAACAGATTCGATTTATATGCTGCACTTTTCAAAAACAAATTACATTTAACGTTTCTATGTAAATCTGCGAACGTTCGTTCCAAAATGGCCGGATTTTAAAATTCTGCATTTGTCAAATCATCCGAACATTAAAATCTTTTCAGCGAACAAAAACCGCCTGACCTCTTCGCAATATTACTAACTTAATCATCATTAAGTAAAATTATTAGGAATTAAGAGTAGCTATATTTTTAACTACTGCACAATGGCGAAATCATGAGATTTCGTTTTATGACAGTTAAATTACTATACTCCTAAGCTCGTAAGAAATAAAGCACCTTCATTTGCCAGCACACACAGACCAAGCCAGTGGGAAAAAATTAGTGCGGCAATAAAATAAGAACTGATTTTAGCTGGCAGTTTTACTTCTCTTTAATTAATATAATCATTTAAAGCTCCGGATAGCAACATTTTATCGTTTTTTTCTCCTTTCTTGCTATACATAAACAACGTTTAAAGTTGCAGTTAGATATTATATATCATTATCATATATCAGGTCTAAAAAAAAATGTGTGAAGGATGGACATGTTGATTAGATGGATGTGATAAAAATTTTAGTACTTTTTAAATGGCATGCTAACTACACTGAAGAATTTTATTTTTCAATTTGAGTCTCTCCACTGCATGCTTAATTCCTGTAATAAATAATAATATAAGTACTCTGCAATGAGCAGCCAAGCAATTTAAGTGCATTTATTGTGGGGTGACATGCTATTCAGCTAGCACGCTTTTACTCTTTATATGGGGCCTTGGTTTTATTATTTTTATTACACGGGGTTATTAATTTCAAAATTGCTTTCTACTTGACATAGGTAAGGGTAGTGAAGTAAACAAAAAAAAATTCTGTTTGGGTTTTTTTATTTTTTTTTTAAGTATATATTTTTTTAATTTATTTACGTTTTTGGGATTTGCGATTAATGGATTTATTGATTGATGTTTTCAAAGTGAATCTATATATGCATAAATACAATTAAAATGAAATTTTTGTATGTTTACTTCACTGGTAATTTATCTCATCCCATCAGGTTTTATTGGATATTAAAGATGAAGTTGTTTACATTTGGTAATGAAGAGATATAGAGGTTAAGTTTTCACATTTTTGATACTTGAAAATCTTGGTGACTTTGGGGTTAAGTTTCGTCTTGTAATTGCAGCCTGTTAATCTTGCTGATAAGAATATCCGTTATGCCATATATCTTTATGATGAATTGTACACCCATTACACACAGGTGAAAAATTAATTTTTTTTTTCAGGTTAACAGTATTAGTTTTGAAGATGAACACTTTAAAATTACCTTTATTAACGATAAAAATTCAAATATACACTGCGAATTCAATAACACTTGTTTTTCCACGTTGTGCTTCACCGCAAGGCTTAAATAATACAACTTACTCCAAAGCAGGATTTTTAAATATTTGAACTATTAATGCATAAATCATCCTTTTCCATTAACGGTTGAAGGTAATTTTAATCCAAACTTTGATTAATTTTATCCATTTTAAATACATCAATGAATCAGCCAATAACTGACATATAAATCACTTGTACCGAAAATAAGAAAATGGAGGATTTAATGACCAGTCATTAAATTAAAACCAGAAAAGAAAAATTAAAACTTTAATCACGGGGAAAGGAAAGCGTAATGAATTGCTACCAAACCCAAATGCTTAAGTTAATCAAAGTGAAAATAAAAGGAAACTAGTCCCATTTATTTATGTAGTCGAACGCATCGATTTTTTTCTCCCCTTTCTCTTGGCTGCTCCTTCATTTTGTGCTGTTGTAGACCCAATACATGCACATTTGCTGGGTTGTTTCCAGGGCCCATTAAAAGAGTACCGTGTCCCTACTTTCCAATCCCCGGAGAAGGAGGTTGGTGAAGGCTGTTCACAAATCTTTGAGCGCCTTTTGTTGTATCGCAAGCAGGTTGCGATAAATTTCCTCTTTTAGTCACTAGTGCATTTCTTTTCCTGACCACAGACTGGGAGTGTGTGTGTATGTGTGTGTGTTCCACTGAGTGCGTTAAGAAAATGTAGTCGGTCTATTTCTCTTTGGCGTTCGTTCTTATCTTTGCTCATATTGCCAACCAGTTTTCGCTCTGTTTGTTTGTGTGGGAAATTTATTTTGAACGTGTTTTCATGCTGGAAAAGTGCATAGGTTTGTTTATATGCACAGGACAGATATGGAACGAAACTATTGTGATAGATAAACTGCATGGTAAGTGAAAAAAAAATAAATTCAACAATAATTAATTGCAAATGCTGAATTTACTAAATCGTGTGGAAAATAACCTGTTCAGATAATCTTAATTGGAATCGCGGTGTATTCAAATCCAGGGTTTTGTGTTTTGTGTTTTGCATTCTCAAATTTGTGAATTTACAATTTTTATACAAAACAAAACAAAGAAAAAAACAATAAGGGGTTATTTGTTTTATTTTATTGGTTTGTCACGTGATTGTTTGATCAATCATCTTTAAGTGGTCGAAATTGAAATGCAAAATTGTGTTTTGAAGTGGAAAGTACAAAGCAGGGGTCTTGAATGCCCCATATAATGATTCAATTAGATGATTATGGTTGGATGATCAACTCTGAGCGAATATTAAAACGTTACGTAATTGACTCTACGCTTATATACCGTAGAGATTCGTTTAAATTTGGTAAATGGAGGATGAGTTTTTAGTTGCGTAATTGAATGTTGTTTCTTTACTGCACGAGTAATTCGGATGACGCACGAACGCTGTATTGAATCTGTTTTAATCACCTCGACAAGCAACAACAATAAATTTAACTAATGATGTAGAAAGGGCTTAGTCGATTTCACATGTAATTTGCCTACAGGTTATTTTCTAAATAATTTTATTTTTCACTAGAAAATGACCGAAATGAGCATCTTGGGAATTAAGATCGGAAATTGAAGATTTCAACAGAAATGATTAAATTGCATTGCATTTGCGGTTGAATACAGTTCTGCATGTGTTCACGTTACGGATCTGTACACGCAATTGGTTGTTTGCGTGTCTAATTCGATAATCAATTCCCCGATGCGGTGAAAAGAAATATTTTTTTTTTCTTTTTTTTTTTTTCTTTTTTTATCATCTGTAAAATTATGTCCACGATTAAACACCGACAAAAATCAGTGAACCCTGTGCCGATATAAGGGAAATGATTATTCATTTATTTATTTGCTCGAGCAAGGCAACTGATGACCTCGTAACTTTGAATTACTCGTGATAAACCAAATAAATCACTGGAGTTTTAATCCAAGTTTTAATTATGATGAAAGTGAGCACGTATATGTTGCTCAATATGACTGTCAAATGTTGATTTGAATTATATCGACACGTTAAGCAATCTGAATGTGAACTGAGAACGAATGCCGTTTCTGTTTCAAATTTTAAGTTCGTCAGTTGAACGTTATAGTGCTTTGTTTGGTGCCTCGCAGTGAAGCTTTGTTTGGTGCCTCGCAGTAAAGCTTTTAGTACGTGCTCCGCATCGCTTTGTTATAATACTGGAAGTTATTTCCTGTAGGGATATTATGAATAAATAGTGTTTGTTTGCGAAGTGCAGTGGCAATAGATTCCGAGAAGTTTTTGTTGAATTTTCAATGTTTCTGACGAGCCGGGGGAAGAAGATTTATTCGACAGTCGACTGGGGAATGCAGGAAAGCAAACACCGGTTACCTGTTAGATGAAGCAATACTTAACTGACCTCTCGAGATCACTTAATTGTAGAAATTAATGGAAACTTCCGTCTGTATATCTTCAGAAGTTTACCCATCAAATGCTTTAGTGAATTTGTCATAATTTGCAACTAAAAAACAATTTTATTGTCAAATTGCAGGAAATAACGATGGGAAAATGTGGGCATATCTCAATTTAGGTTAATTTGGACAGGATATTGTTAATTTGGACAGGATATTGTCAATTTTGCAATATTGTTTCGAAAGTAAAATTTGTAAACCACTGAGGATGACCAGTAACAGTCGAACGGCTTTTGGAGAAGAACAAAATCGAAGTAATATCATTTTTCACACATAAAAATCGCACTAAAATTTACTATACAATATAGTCTTAGTTTCAAAAAAACGTTTAATTAATTACGGTGTAATAACGTTTACAAAATCATCAAGTCTTTCTGGATCACCTAGTATTTGTCATTTTCAAAACAAAACAGTTTAATCAAACGTGAATTAACACACATTAGATTTTTTTTTTTTTTTTTTTTTTTCTTTGGTATTATTTTGACAAAAGTTTTGGTGTTGACGATGGTGTTAAGTCGCTAGCTGACAACTTGTTCATTTAGACGGAGTAGTCGAAGTAGAAAAATGCAATGCATTTACAAATTGTCGTTGGGTGCATTTTTATTTGCTTACACGATATGAAAGGAGGATGCGAGTAATTCGATTTGATTTGCTCGACTCGTCAACAAGTGCAAGTTCTCTTTAATTATTTAGGAGCACATTGCTCGGATTAGAGCGAAGCGCGCAGAAGAGGAGAGCGTGAGACTTTTCTTTTACGATATGTACGAGTCGTTGAAACATGCTTCAGTTATAAAGTGTCGCTGGCCTAAGGCGCTTGATAGTTATGAAGAATTCTAGCAAGTCGCCTGCCTATCATTTAATTTGCTGATTTTATTTTACGACGAGGCGACACATCACAACAAGTCTCTAGATGCTGGCGAGACTAATCACGTGAATATTTGGTGGCGTGTGCAAATTAGATAGAACTCGACGCGATTAACGGTCGGGAATAAAAAATAATAATTATAATAAAAAATTTAAAATAATAAAAAGGTTGGAGGGAAAAAATCAGTGCACACGCGGGCCGTTCAATGTAATGAAACGCAAAAAAAAAAAATGAAAATATAAAAAGGCACGTGATAATTTTATGATTGGCGTAACGGTAGCATAGTTTGATAGCCTCATCATTATGTTATCAGCAATTCCTTATGGAGCAGTGGTAATAAGGTGATATAGACATGATGCAAGGGAGAACGTTAATATTGACCATTTATGACTCAAGTTTTACGACATCACCGCCAAACCCCCCATGGGTTTTTCATAGTGTGAGGAGATTGGAATGAAAGCTAGTCCTTTTCGAAGAAAAATAAAAGCTGATTAATATTAGAAAAAGAAGTGAAAAATTAATGTTTTTTTTTAATTAATGAGAGATGGTGATGTGGGCTCAGGATAGCGTTTTTGTGGATAGTGTGGGAATAATAGGGAGGTTATTGGAAGACTATTAGGCGCATGCTACAGTTGTCATTTCATTTTTTAGGCTATCATGGGAAGGTTGGCAGTCGTGTAACGCACTACTTGGCTTGAAAAAAGACCTGTTTCTGCCTTTGGGGTAATGTAGGAGGATAACTTTGTTAGTGGACACGACATCTGTAATCTAGTTTTGTAAAGTTCATGTCCTTGTTTGCACTGATAAAGAAAAGACTGGAGATCGGATTTTGTGTTATCTTTTAAAGGACGGTTGAATAAATGGAGATTTTGATCAAATTCTGCAAGTTTTATATGCAAAAATGGTCAGTTCAGATGTAAAATGGACAGTTCAGATGTAAAATGGACAGTTCAGATGTAAAATGGATAGTTCAGATGTGAAATGGACAGTTCAGATGTAAAATGGACAGTTCAGATGTAAAATGGGTTTTTAGGTGAAAAAATGTAATTTTAAGTGAAAAAAATGTAATTTTAAGTGAAAGAAATGTAATTTTAAGTGAAAGAAATGTAATTTTAAGTGAAAGAAATGTAATTTTAAGTGAAAAAATGTAATTATAAGTGAAAAAATGTAATTTTAAATGAAAAAATGTAATTTTAAGTAAAAAAAAATTTAATTTTAAATGGAAAAAAATGCTATTTTGAGTCGGAAAATGTAATTTTAAGTGGGAAAAGTGCTAATTTAATTGGAAAAAGTGCTAATTTAAGTGGAATAAATGCTATTTTAGTGTAAACAATAATTTATATCCAAAAAAAATTGTTTTTTTTTGCGTTCAAACGTGCAACTTTAAGAGATACTTAATATTAGTCAGGTATATAAAAAAGACAGCAGTTTTCTAAGTAAGGTGTGCAAACTGGGACAACTTTATACAACCATAATTACGCTTTTTAAAGCCTAAGTTGGAATTTCCGAGCTGCACTTTGCTTGTGGTTTTCGTGCCATTTTTTTTATATAACCGTGTAAGCGTGTTTCCGCTTCAGTGCGAACTGAAAACTAGCCTTAGGAGTGTAAATAAGACTAACCATAATTGAAATTTTGAAAATAGAAAATAGAAAATAGAAAAAAAAATCACCCATTTCAGCCACATATTCGATATTATAGGTAAAAAAAAAAAAAATATCGATAATAAAATTGAGGGATTTTATACCAATTTTGTATTGCAACCTTTCAGTTTCGAGCCAATTTAAAACATTGCTGGCGTTTTCGTTTCTAAAGTTTGGCAGCGAGCAATCAATGAACACAAATTGAGCCAAAGAAAGTCGTAGTTGAATTAGTTGGGAGTTAAACTTGTTGTAGAATTACGCGTTGGCATCACACGAAGCGCGTAATGAATAAATCCTAGCGCTCTTTGCGAGTGTGTGTTAATGTTTCTGGCTGTTTGCTTCTAGTTTAATGGAACGTGTTGTTTCATTGGCCATTCATGCTTCACACGATTGCGATATGCTGTCTGCCTCCTCTATTTGATGAGTTTGGCCTTAACATTTAACCATAGAACAAATCCAAAAATAAGTGCAAGCCCACTCGCATCCGGGTCCATAAATGAAGCTTTGCAGGATAGTTGTTTGTTATTGCAACAAGGCAACTGGACTCGCGAATTAAAGGCGCAATTCGAGTCGACGTGCAAAATTGGGTTTTGGCTGTCAAATAAAGCAGTGTTGAATGATGTGTGGTGTCTCTTTAATCCTTATCTAATTTTTTCTTTTCTAATTGAATTACGAAAAGTCCCGCACTTCCTGCTCGTTTGATGATTTCCTCCTCGAGAGACAAGAACAATTTTGTCAATGGTGGCAATGAAAAGTACTGCCTGCTGAGTTGTTGATGGAATAATGCCATGCGGAAGAGTTGTGCGGTAATGGAATGAATGCTGACGTGATCCATTAGACGCAACGGGAGGAGTTGGGGTTTTGATTTCCTCATTTGGTGGTTATCGATAATTCACTTCGGTGACAAGCCACAACTTTCTTCCAGTCTATTAAAAGTGGGATCAAATTTAAGTCACGGTTCTTCCATCGTTAACGATAATGCGCAGTTCCACTCAGCAGTTCCACGAAGAAAAAAAAGTCGCTGAACGTATTTTACAATTAAAAATAGTTTTTAAATATCGAGATTCGTGGTCAAATGGGCGGTGACCAAATCAGCGACTGGGCTTTCCTGCCGAAACTGTTGAAACGAGTGTTTAATTAAATGAGAAATATATGTTAGTGCTAAGGGTCACCGCTTCGATTTTGAGAGAAGAAATAAAAATCAGTTTTGTAACAGATTTCTCTACAGTGTGATCGTGCCCACTTTTCTTGCAAATATCCAGTGAAATCCATGTCATCAATTGGTAAAAGTTTAGTTTAAATGCTGAAAACACATCGACCAAGTCGTCGACGATTCACCAGATCGTCATGTTACGTCTACGCTTTTCTATTAGGATGGAAACATAACAGGGAACATGTTCAGACAGCAACTTGTACGCTGCCCGGTGCTTGGGGAGAACCACAAGCGGAAACGCTTTTGGTGAAATACAGAGAAGCTTAACGTTAAGGGGAAATAAAATTGCAAGCTGGACAAAAATAATGGCGGATCGGGCCTAAAAATATTGGTTGTCTGGAGACAAAGGGGCCTACTCACAACTATAAAGCTATCATTTAATTCTTACAAGAAATAAATAAATTTTTTTAAAAAAAGTACGATTAAAATTTTAGCGAAAAAAAATGATATTTTTTGATAATTATGTATGTTGTACATATTACTGGCAGTAAACAGTAGATACTAAATGTAAATACAGGTTTTTTAAAAATATTGTCTAACGTTCAAGGAGGCCCACTTCATCAGGAGCACACTTGACATCGGGCAAAGGCATGCAAAAATGTGACATTTTGGGTTTCTTGAAAATATAATGACCAAATTGTCAATCATGAGTCGGATAATTAATATTAATCACGAAAGATTTGAATATTACAAAGCGTTCTTGGCATCGATTTTTGCGCGTGGCATTAAATTTTCTCCCACTGCGCATGTGCTTGAATTGAATGGCAGAATTTCGTCTCTATCAAAATGGCGGGCAACCATCATTATATCGACCATTGAGAGGGGGAAAGAAAATAGTTGATGCCAAGATGGTGGTAATTCAAGCTTTTATTGTTATCAAGTAAGCGACACGCCGATTTACACTGTTAAGTGCTCGATTTTGATTCCCAAGAATTACGAGGCAGCAAACAACATGTTCTGCAGTTGGAGGTTTGTTGTGTGTAAACCTTCAACGGTCGAGTGATTAAAAGACTGAAAATAAAAAGCTTTTAATAGAAAAATGAGGAGCATAATTCTTCACTCCATCATAAAATTCATAACTTTTTGCACTTCCTCTTTATCATACATCATTTGTCATAAATTAATGTAATTTTAAAATTATTTAGTAAAGAAGCGAGGCACCACGCACTTTTAGTTTGAGAGAAAAAATTAAAGTGCTAATGCTAATTGTGATTTATGGTTTGAAATTTTTGCATTCATTCGAATGTACAAATTAAAGACGTATATAAAGAAATATTTCTTACCCCTTTTCCAGTAGCTTTACAAAGAGAGATTTATTTCCTCGCTCACGGTATGGATAAAACCCTGGGCGCTTTAAAAGCCTTGTCGGGTCAATATATTCAAATTTAAACCACATCATAAATTGCACTTCTTAGACTTGGCGCCAGTCTTTTTGACTGTAATTTCAATTTTTATTTGCGTGCTAAGAAAGGCCCGTGATGTATTGTTGTTATTGAGTGTTGATGCTTTTGTCACCGTAGCATCGTCCTCGCGATCACCTGGGGGAGCATTATTCAACTATTCAACTGATGCTGATAAAAAATAACTAATGGCAGTACATTGTATGTATAATAGGAAGTCTTAGCATGAAATTTGTCTTTTTTGTGACTTGAATTTTAAATTTGTTAGGCGATTTATTGATCAGTTTGTTTTGTTTCGAGTATTTGAAAGCGTAGTTGAGTACTGCGCAGATGTAAGATAGATTTAACGATTATTGGGTTAAATGCAGCTGCTTTTAATCGGTTTTATGTCATCTCTTCGAGCAATGTACGCGATTTCATATTGGATAGTCTTGACCCATATGGTTCAAAAATACGCTGCGGTGTACTGTAAAATGTATAGCGTTATGCGGAAATGCATTTTGTGGTACATTTTTGCATGCTTTTGGGTTTTAAATGATAATACATCGTGTAGAATGTATTTTAAGATACTATAGCTTTATAAATGCAAATGCATTGTCAAAATATATGTTTTTCAATTGTATTACGTTAAAGAACAAAAGAAAATTTGAAATGGGGGGAAAATTAGAACTGATGACGTAGGACAGGAAAGCTAGCACCATGATGCATTGCACATATTGGATCAACAATTACAATACCATAAATGCAACATTTTAATTTTTTAATAAACCATTTTAGGTTTTTGTGTTGTTTCCTTTGAAAATTGCTGAAAACACAACTCGATGCACTTGCATTGTCAAAATATATATTTTTCAATTGTATTTCAAATTGCATTATTTAACGCACAAATAATATAATAAAAATCTGCAAAATGCTATACATTTTGAATGCATCAATTTATTTTACAATGCATTTTTGAACCATCAAATGGACGGTGGCGCATGGAAATATATTTTTAAAGTCAATTTTCGATCCGAAATAAAATTTTAAAACTACGCAAATTTTTTATGTCGACCAGCACTGAAGAGTGCGAACTCGGGATAATTTTTTATTTTATTTTATTGTCTAAAAAAAAAAAAAGAGAAAAAAGTTTTAGCCAATTTTTCTACTTGGTCTAGTCATTTTCATGGGACCGTGGCTTTCTCAATTAGGCTTGGCTGCAGACAAGTGGATTTTGCCTCTAAATCTCGCAGCATGCATAAAAGCCACACTTTAGCATGCACTAGGCGTAGCGGGTTCTTTAATGCTCTCGCGCAATGGAAAGCGGGAACCGACATCCGACGGGAGTTGAGAGAATCTTTGAGAAAATTGCCTGCCTATAGCCTTGGCATGTCCATTAGAAAAGGCTGTGAATTTTACACTTGAGCTTTAAGCTTGTCATCCGTATTCATGAAGAAATTTTTTTCCACCATATCACTGAGAAAGATACCAGTTCCAGATCTATATAGCAAATAAGGAGGCAAGGGCCTCGTAACGCTGAATAGCGGTTGCTACGTTGGCTTTTTATAGTCGAAAGAGGTGCCTCACTGTCATCGTGAAAACGAACAGCGACATGGCTCAACTGTAAAATATTGAAAACTTAATGAAGAAGTTGTGTATTAAGTTGGATTGCGTCAAGTGAACGAAAGGAATCAAGCAGGATGTTATTAAACTTAAATCGCCAGTCGTCGTGCGAGATTTATATAAATTTTAATAGCGGTATGTTGGAATCTTGGTTTGTATATTTTCCTATTGGATTTTCACCTTTTGCCTTTAACTTTGGGCTTTGGCGGGATTAAAGAAGCGATATTTTAATTTGCCAATAGAGGGAATTTACCCATAATTCATGTTAGGGCACCTCTTTTTAAATTGTATTTATTATAGAGGTTTGTCGATTACGTTTTTGATATGTTCAACTTATAACTTATAAATTTGTAAGTTATAAGTCCATCCATTTGGCGCAAGCCTTCTTAAGGAATGAACATATAAAAAGGTAAACAAAATTTTTAAAACAGATTTATATATTTTATGCTTGTTTTAAAAATGTTTTTTTTTTGTTTTTTACGATTAGCCATGCTTGCATTAATTCTCTAAATAAATATGTCTTCACATAACCCCTGGCCGTTGATGTGCTAACCTATGCGTAAATCCGTATAACCTTTACGTATAGCATAACTTATAATTCTTTTTTATAAGCTGCATTCTGAATGTATAAACATCCGTAAGTTATTTAAGTTATTTAAAGTTAAAATAACATAATCGCCAAACCCCCTTTTGTTTTTTCTTAAAGTTAGTTTTAGTTTTAATTCATGTAAAAGAAAGAATAAATTCAACAATTCATATCAAGAAAAAACGTGATTTATTTCGAGAAACACAATAAGCTTCGGTTCATTTTAAATCACTTTTGCGATTGATTAAACAAGAATGCGCGTTTATATTCCTTAAAAATAAATCGCAATCACTCATAAAACACAGGAACATTAATTTTCTGTAGACAATTTGTGATCATTAATGCAAAATATGCATGTAACGCGAAATACACATCATTAAAGGAACACCTTTAATGCGGTAAAATATTCCTTTTATTTAGTTTGTACAATTACGTATAATCAAGAAAGGAATTAATTATTACTTTGATGCAATTTATTTAACGGTTACTCAAATATAAAATGCGGTTTGTGCTGGAGTTTTGTGTTAAATTGACTTTAGTCTAATTTTCTTTAGCCTTGCTTGAATGATCTAATTAGATTTTAATTAGACTATCTTTTTAGTACCTATTTTTTTTCCCTCATTGCGAGATTTTTTTAACTTTGTTTTTTTTTGCGTCTCTTTTTCTTGATTTTTGTTCCGGGAATAGAAGAAGGGTGAACTTTAAGCGTGACATGGGTTTGTAATGAATTCCCAGTTGTTTTCTTTCTTTCGTGGGGGTGTAATCTTATCCTCAGGAAGAAAAATAGTGAAAAATGTAATAAGGGTAAGGTGGGAGGTTGAGGAGAAATTCTTTTATGATGTCATTTTTGCAGTGTAATGCTGCATTGGATTTTCATATATCCTTTTAGCTGACTAATCCGAAGGCTTTTCTCATCTTTGCTCAAGAGCTTAGTGTGGGGTCAGCTGGTTTGCTGAGGAGAGAATATAAGTGACAGGTGCAATCGTTAGGAAAACGTTCATTTTTGGCAGTTCCCATTTCATCAATCTTGAAATTGGCTCTTAGATTGCAGTTGCGAAATAAAATTCGTCGATTGACAGCGGCGTTGTGGATTGTGTGCGCCAAATGAAGTGAAACAAATATGAAACAATACCACGAAAACATTAAATAAGTAACAGTTATTAAGATAAAAAAAAAAAATTTTAAAGTCTGTTTATTTTGAAATGGCACTAAAAGTTGCGATATCAGCACCAAAGAGTTTGGAAAATCGAAATTGCTTATCACCTAACAACCAATATTTATCCCCGCAACCGAATAAACTGACCTCATTATGACGTCAGTGCACTTTTACGCATCATTAATTCGATGGGACTTCCTTGTTTACAACAGATGCCAAAATACACACCAAATCATTGTCGTTTAACGTCCTAAAAATATTTTTTGGGTTCAGTGCAAAATGGGAATAGATTTGAGTCAGGTTTGGAACTGATGCTAACGACACTTTAAGAAAGCTTTGTTGGTATATGTTGTGCATCTGAAAGCGATTGTTCTTGCAAGACAACGAGGAAGTAATAGGAGAAGAAATATGTGTTTGTGTTTTATGCGCAACTTTGTTTATTTTATTCAATAGATCATGAACTCAGCTTAATAGGTAAATGGAGTTATTAAAAATGTAGACGAAAACAAGCTGGGTTTTTGTAAATAAACATCTAAAAATTTAATAGTTGTGGTGTCATACGATGCTCGTTGCAAACTCTTATTTCAGTTTGAGTGATGCAGGAAAGTTGATCTTGTTTGGAGGAGAAATCATATTGCAGTTATCTTCCGCCCAAACTGAATTGATATGGGTACTTGAAATATTCGATCGTGAATAGTCTTCGTTCTTGGCATATTTTCCCCTTTTGCTCATACGAATCATGTCAGCTGAAAAAGGGTGTCGTGTTTTCAATGGAAAATATCCACTAGTTTCTGCACAAGAAGCAAGCAAGTTGAGCACATTCGCTGTGCAAAGCCTATGGAAGAAAAAGTTAAAAAAGAAAAATGGAAGGAAAAAAAAAAAACATTTCCATGGGATTGATTTGACAGGACAAATGCAGGACGTGTCATTGTGTATCAGTTCACGTGCGTGAAGAGGAATTGATCAAATTCCTATGCAGTTGCTACTGTAGAAAAAAAATGTGAGGTTTATTCCACAACTTGCTGTGTATTTATTGGTGCGATATGTTTGATGGCTAGCATTTGTTTTGCATGAAAATTGAGTTTGTGATCGTCGAAGCAAGGAGATGAAATAAATACCAACATTTGAAGGGAAGTGCAAAATGACAAGACAGGACTTATCTCATATACCACAAGATATGTTGTTTTATTATTAAGTTTCAAATTATAGTATTTTTGTGAATATGTGGTTATGTTGCGAATTTTGGCAACATGGAAAGATCCGTTTATATTGCAGTAGGTATTTATTATCCTTAGTAATGTTATTGATAGGAATGGATGACCATGCTAGAACAGGAAAGTGCATTGGGCCTGGGAATCCTAGTTGCTTTCCATTCTTGACTGATTTAGGTAGTGTTCCTATGGCAAAAAATGTGCCACCCATCTCAACTGGATTTTCTGTGGTTTTCCAGTTGGCAGTGCAAATACAAGATAGGGTCCTCAAGAAAGTCGTCTTACAGATCGAAACAAGTAAATATAGAAAATCTACGTGTTTTGTGTATAGATTTTTATTTTGCTACTAAATAAACAGAAATATCAAACGAAGACATCATGTTACAGTTATTATAACTTAAACCGTTAATAAAACTTCTATTTCTAATGCGTTAATTTCAACTTTGATTAAAATATTTGGTTTTTAAATGACAATTAAAGTACGCCATGTTTGCCTTCAAAGGCCTTTCAACCGTTGCTGGTTATCTTCAGTGGTTTACTAATACGATATTAGCATTTGGAGGAAAACATGGCGTAGTTTAATTGTCATTTAAAAACCAAATATTTTAACTTAAACATTGTAATTAGATAGCTGGTGGGAGGCACATCGGTTTTCGTGGCGTGACGTAGTTTATTCTCGTTTAGTATGCTGGCCTTATTAACGGCGTGACGCAACCGGAAGTTGATAGTATGTTTACACGAAGGAACTCAAGATTACGGATAGCGGAATAAAGTTAGGTCTAGTCGGCCATACGGTATAATTCAAGGTGTCTTTAGTTGCTTAGATTAGCATAAGGGGGCGCTGAGCATACAGCATCATATACAGTTGAAACATTCAATCCAGCTAAATAAGTCTTAAAAACGAGGTGGGGATTTTTAGTTAAATGTTTACGGTTCTTAGCTTATAGTGCCATCATCTCGAGAAATAAAATGAAATAAAGTTGTAGTAGTTGCCATATGCTGCAGTCCACAATTATATATTTGCAATGTGCAGGTTACAGTATTACATACTCTCACTTAGTTCTGATTTCACTTAATGCTTTTTACTGGAACAACAAATAACAGGAAGGGTTGCCTGTATACATTTCACATTTCTTTTACAACGGTTTTTCCTCATGTTTCAATCTGTTTGGTGTAAGTCGTACAGTCTTGCCCACACATTAGTACAAAAGGTTACAGTAGTTCAGTAAGATAGGAGAAAAATGACACTTGAAATCCCAAAATTCTTAATAAAGTTGAGCCATCTGCTTAATTCTATTCTAGTGGTTTTTATATAAAAAATAAAAGTAGGGAAAGATAGGAAACTGTTTGTTTGTATATGGAGACATAAATTGTTCAATTTTATACGTTTTTTGGTGCAGTTTTGTGCGACTGTTTGTTGAAGTGTATGCGCGGTTGGTTGTAGACATCCGTACGGTTGGTTTAAGTGCGACAGATGTGTGAGAGTCAAGTTGGACACGTTGAAGAAGCCCCCAGTCGCCAGTTTATTTTTGACAAAGGCAAAGATGAATGGGTGAGGAAGGCACTTTATGGTTGTCTTGCGTGGAAACTGGAGTACATTGTAATGCTATGAGGGGACTGTTGTAAGGGAATTGCAAACAGTTGGGCATGGAGCAAATAGGCGTGACGGTGAGTGCTGCGCATTCTGAAACGTGTGTAGTGCAACAACAAGTCTTAAAAATGCAAACATTGTTCCCGATCACTAATTTCGGACTCGGGACCGACAAAATTCGGCTCTACTCCGTTAATAAGGTCGTAAATTGCGTTGATTTATAAGATAACGTCGCAAAGGTTGTTATTGAAAGCGATATTTCAGTCTGAAAAAAATATTGAATCCCTTTCATTTTATTTTTTTTTACCTCCGTCTTGGAGTTTGTGTCGAATGTGATTTCATTTATATAATAAAAAAGGAGAGGAAGAACGTTTATGTAAGGCATATAGATTATGGTCCATAACGTAACGAGAGGAATTCAGTAAGCGAATTGAGAAGTTTGGTTCGCAGCTGGATCTATCTATGTAATCTGTGCTTGAGATTTGCCTAAATGACGCATTTCACGAGGTCTGTGGCTTATCTTTGGCACCAGGGGGCATCCGTTAGACGTTTTTTTTTCTTCCTTTCTTTTGTTACCGTGTCTCTTGCTGCCCATTAGGTGAAGGCAGCACTAAACTGGAGCGAGAATGTTTTTAGGTGCGGCTGCGCAGTTTTCACTAGGTTTTTCTTTTATAGCTCACATTTGTGGGCAAGTGTAAGGTTATTTTTAAGTTGGAATGGGAATTGCGTTGTTACTGTTTTATTGGTTTATTTTTGAAAATTACTTTCAAAAAATTATTTTATTTTATTTTTGCTATTTAGATTTTTTTTATCGAGTTGTGTATATAATTAAAGTTTTATTATTTGCGGTTTAGTTGGAGTTGTTTTCTCTGAAAATCTGAAACGAATGTTATGTTTGACATCGAGTACTACTATTATTGATATGTATTGTATCCAGGTTGTAGTATATGGATATCTTGACTTGGATAAACGAAATTGCGTTGCCTGGAGCCAAAGGCGCGTTCAAAGTTTTTATTTCAATTGTTTTTGATGTTTCTGGAAACAGCAAATAGGGGGTTTCATTAATCTCGTCGATTGTGCGATTTTGCAATTTTGTGTTTGTCGTGTGATGTGTTCCACCAATCACATTCATAATTACTAAAGTACAAGAGAGTGGAAATACAAAATTTCAAAATTGTCTATGCGGCAGTTTTTGCGATTTTGACCAGCGATTTTGAGACTTGTCAAACTCCAAGACAAAATGGAGGCATCCAAACTCGATCTAAGTGGTCAACTTGAATTATCATTAATACGCTGAAGCATTCTTGATGACATAACAGCTAAGAAACTCAAGAAACGACTCTGGTATACTCTGTAGAACTTGTGAATATTAAAATGCTGCTAATTGCAATTTATTTCAAAAAAAATTTATTTTATTACATTAATTATTCAGTACTCATTTGTTTGCATCTCATTTTGAATTGGTAGGTTACAACTAAAACCCAATATGGCGGACAATACAATATTGCAAAATTATGCGATTGTTTTTGGTGTCTTTAATAATTATTGATGTTGTGATTAATGCTAAATCACAACATTGCTAAATCCTACATACATAATGAAACTTCCTGTTGTAAACTAATTAAAAAAACTATTCCGTATATGGTTTTTGTTTTTTGCGGTTTTTGGTGATGGTTTATGGCTGTTTTTGGTGTCCATTCTGTTTATAGAAACTCCAAATGCAGTAAAAACAGTGCACGTACGGTGTATCTAGTTGCTTGGACTCTTTCTAGATTCTCGTTGCTCCAATTGTCATAAGTTACCTAGAACCGCTTTGATTTTGGTTAAATATTAAAATTTATGTGAAATTTCAAAAATATATTGTATGAATTTTTAAAAAGTATTTGCCCATATTTAATTGATTCTGTAATTAATTCCTATCACTTGATTATGCTAATGTAGTAATGATTTCACTGGCTAAATTAGATCTGAATTGGATGCAATTATTTCAATGCCAATTGCAAATTATTTGGAATGGCAGGCTTGAGGAGACACACGACCGTTATATGCAGTTAGGATTGCAGGGTCTGTGCGAAATACCAAATTCGATTACTCTCGCTTGTCAACGAGACGAGTCAGTAGAGACTGCAGCATTGTCTTATTCCTGTTGATTACGGTCTTTACTTGGCCAGAATGATAGCATAATTGATCGTGTGCCAACTAATTTGTCAGGAATATTGAAATATCTTTGCGCACGATATTAAATACCACAGTGGGTTTGGGAAATGAGTTATAATCGGTTGAAAGGAGGCGACTGGCCAACGGGTGCTTTTCAGGAAAAGCTACCGGGGAAATTATTCAGCTACGAAGAAATAAGTCGAGAGTCTGTTGGGTAAACCACAGGAGAACTCTTAACATGATAAACAACGGAAACATGTTGGCGAGTTTTGTCTATTTATTTGCATCGTGTTTCTCTTTGGCGCGCAGCTGTTGTATCGTGGAAAAGCATAATACAAGTGTCTTCTGTCAACAAGAATGACACTTTTATTGTCTCCATTTTAAAAATATTCTTAAAAATATAAATTGTTTAAATTGTTTTTATTCTATTGGGTTCAAATCGATTAATTAATTTTTTTTCTCCGCATTTTTAAGGCATTTGGAGTGTAAAACCAAGCGATTTACACTTATTTTTCAGCATATTTGACAAGAAAAAAAATTTATCGGTTCAATGGATTTTAAAAGAATGCTTTATTTGAAGATAAAGTTTTGAGGAGGAAAATGTAATGGCTGGGAAGTTTTCAGTTTATCTAAATGATGAATTCTATCTATTTGCGACGGAGTTGGAAAATCAAAAATTCAAATCAGTGCAGTATGTCGTGTTGGGAGAAAATTAAATGAAACGTAAGTCAGTCAATATCAGAAGCAGGTCATTCTGCTGAATGCCATTTTGATTAAGTTGAAGAATACATTGCTTGAGAAGAGTGATAGCTCAGCCCTCAAGTCTTAGCATGCACGTGGCACTGAGAGAAATGGACTAATTTACACAATTCGCTTGCTGCTGATGCCTGATTCATGTTGTCCTTTGGTTGGAATGACAAGCCAATTTCCTCACACTGAACCAATTTTTTTTTAGGGATTTATTTTTTTTTCTTCCTTTTTTCTTCTTTTTGCTTTTTTCAATCGGTGAACCGGTTTGGAAAATTGTTTGGAGAACAATATAAATTGGTGGTTCATTAACCGTAAATTGATAAATTGAAGATATGTTTTGTACTTTCCGCATGTCCCGTTGAAATTCAATAGTCATTATACAGGAAATGGTGCTGAGGGAATTAGTTTTTTTATGGATTATTTCTGTTGTTTTCAGTAAATTTACGGTCACACTTAGTTAGCTCTGCTACGTACACTTTTTACAAAAGTGATACGTTATTTTTTATTGTAGAATAGCTGCTGCATCTATGTACTGAAGCCAAGTGAGCTTTTAATAGTTCGTGCGTCACACTTGACCCGGCTACTTGATTGGTTCACAGTGATCACCTGATAGCAAGAGCCTATCAAAATGGAAAACTAAACCATCCGATCCCAACAATACCAGATAATGTGGTACAAAACAACAACAACAAAAATGCAACACACAACTGATACTAGAGTGCGGAATTTAACAAAAGTACTGCAATAAGCTATAAAGAGACAATCGTCATGGTAGACATTAAAAAAATAACAAATTGAACTAAATTTTTCAAACAAGGAAAAATAAATATGGCCAACCACTGTAATCTGCACTATTAGCAACAATAAAAATGTTTGATAAACTCATAACCAACGAAACTTCACCCATCACTCAGTGCACTCACACTGCTGAAAACTAGTAGAAATTTTATGTGTAGCTGCTACGCCAGGTCACCATTTCTACATAGAGTCAATATAGAATAATGTTGAGCACAGATACGTAGATTCTACATCCAATTTTGGGATATACTGTGTTTAAAATCAAGAGTTTGAGGCCATTCAACTTTTTATCCGTCTCGCTGGAAGACCATGTTTTGTTTGACTTAAACAGCGAGAATGTTTTCCTTTCTTTGTTTGATTTTTTCCTCTCTGCAAATCTCGTTTCTTTCGGGTTTCTACATCGCATTTATCTCGATAAACAGGTTATCTTCAGTCTATCCTTTTAGTCCAGTGCCAGTCGTGAGTATGTCCACGGGCGATAAAGTTTGTCGGAGTGAGGGCGAAAGCGAGTGAACGAGCAAGAGGTAGAGGCAGGCAACAAACCTTTTTCGCCTTCTCTTCTGAATTTCAAATGAGCCTTCTAAACGCGTTACGCACTTTTGCTGCCTTGAGCTGGCTTCTACTTGCCTTTGCTGACCCACACTCTATTGTTTCTGGCGTTGCATCTGGCAATTGGATTAGGTGCAATCGTCGTGCTGCTTAACTCTTTTTGCTATGCGATCGAGTGAACCGAAGAGACTAAGAATATTTGGCTCTTGCGTTGGCTACTTCCAAATTCCGCCTGGGTCTGTCTGATCTATTCCACGAGACTTGCTCTGATGGATGAATGTGAGAGAAAGTCTTCACTGGGGCTTCGGAGTAATCAACTTTAGTTTTGCTAAAAAAATATTTGTTTTTCTCAAGAAGTGTCTAGTCATTTTTGACTTCATTAAATGGAGGTGGGTAGATTACAGATTATAGGTGGATGGATGGATGGGAAGTTAAAAAGATAGTCAGCTGGTTGTTATTGGGTAAATGTGTTTGCGTAAATGTCTGCAATGGAATCCACAGTTGCATCCATATTGCTACGTGTTTGAGGGGATGAGTTACACTCTGTAGACAAATAGAATGAATGTAAAAATAAAAAGATAAATTAAAATCGTAACTTCTTAAATTAATCTTGCAGAATTCAAGTTCATTAAATAATGCATTTCATAATACGTTTCACAAAATGTAGTATCATTTGCAAATCAATAGTACGTATTCCAAAATGCATCCTCAAGTGTATTGTGAAACTTAATGCATTTCAAAATACATTGTAATACGTTGAAATATAATTGCAATTTATTTTTTTAACCGTGTGGGTATAGGCAGAGCACGAAAAAAATCGTTTCTTGGATTATGGAGACCCCACCACAACACTGCAAATTGGACTCCGCAATTGCTAAGGCCGGTTTTGTTAGCGATATAGGAATGTTAAGTGGAAAATACAATATAAAATCTGAATGACTGCAATGGCCTTAATGTAATTAAGAAATATGAGCAAAACAAGGGATTTAAGTGTAAGTTAGAAATGTAAGATGTTATTCTCGAGAGTTTTAAATGCAAGTTGGAATCCGGTGTTTATACATTCTTTTATGTTGGCTATGAAAACTTTACGCCGAAGCATCCCATTGAAAAGTTCATTAAGCCGCTCTTCTCTTGTTGTGTGAGGTTTTCTCCAGTTTGGCATCGAAACAATTCAGCGTAAATTATCCAGAAAAGGTCAAATACTCATTTTGACAAACATGCATTTAGTCTGCGTTATTCGCTGCTCATCCTTGTCTGAAATTGTTTTCCGATTTGGTGAACTACAATGTATTTACTCATAAATTGATCTGATTAGCTTTGATTATTTGCGTGAATGTTTAGGAGATTGAGTCCTCGTGAATAGCAAAGTAGGAATACAGGTTTTTTGGCATTTCTCCAACATATTAACATTTACTATCAAGTCATAAATTTTATTTTACTTTTCTTCAGTGGCGATATTACGTCTCAAATGATATAGAGTCTCATTTAACTTCGAACCCTTTGCTTTTTGTATTTTGGTGATTTATGCCGCGCAAGTAGCATAGTAGTCCGAGGGGTGTTGGGGGAGTTTGGTAAAAGCCTTTGCCTTTTTGACAAAACCCAACTGAGATTTAGCAAAATGCAAGTTGCCACCCATTAGTCAAAGTGTAGAATTCAGGAAGGAGGTGAAGCTGTCTGCTGCTACAGCGTATATCAAAAAGATGTATGTAAATGTATTCCGGTGTTTAAAAAATGGCTGTAAATACTCGTGTTTATCGTTCGGCAACGGGATGGGGAAAGAAAGTTGTTCGCTGGTCTACTATCTGCTCTTTGATTTGGAAATCAAACTGATGCGCATTCTGCGCGTTTAGGAATGAAGGATAAATGGGAAATGGATGTTGTGCGATATCAAATTTTGAAAATTTTCGCTGACATGGAAACCGCATGAATTGGAAATGGACGAGTTTATCACTTACCGTGATGCACCGTAATGACACTATAATGAAAGCTAATAGATAACTTGTATTTGTTTCCTGTATTTGTGTCGGTCGCGTTATTATGTCGTGTAATTTGGATATTTTATGACGGGTTCGTACACGTTAGTTTGTATGTACACGTAGAAGGGTCGATTTTGGACAACTATAATTTGCACTTTGGGCAAACTTTTAATAGAACTATGACATTTAGCTGTGCCGACACAACATAATCAAATGTATCAAAACATGCTTTTTGAATCATGCTATTTTAAAATATAGTTTTAGATTTGCCTATTAATGTGTAGTATTTCGCGTGATTCAAGTTTAATAAATAATTCAGTAAACGATGCAATTCGTAATACTTTATAAAAATTATTTTGACATATTTCACTAATGATAATATTGTGCAATGCATTTTTAATACGTTTTACAAAATGTAGTATTATTTGCATTGTAATACATTGAAATATAATTGCAATGTATTTTACAACCGTATGGGGTAGCACGGTTTTTGCGATTGTCATCATCGGAGATGACGGGAAGATGAGAAAACTTGAGTTTTTAACATGGTTAAAGGTAAAAGTAGAAAAATATTTTGAATCATTGTGAAAACTTCTTTCTACTTCGTTTTACTTATATTTTTTTTATGAACGATAAAAATATTTACTTAGTTTTTTTTTTTGAAATCTCAAGGAAAGTCACAGGTTTTAGTGACAACTTGAGTGATAAACTGTTTTAGTTGGTATAGACTTTTTAAAAATTAACTTACAAAAGAAATAAAAAAAGAAATAAAAATGTTGTCTGAGAAGTAGACATCTTAAAAAGTGGTTTAAGCAATTAAAATAAAAAAAATGCAAAATGTTGCACAATTTTAAATCAAAAACCGTGAATTTGCATTGCAAAAGACTTCGTCGCTGAAAATTACCAAAAGAAACAGCAATCACGAAGCTCAGTAGGCTAGAAGCTTAGCGTGGATTTTTTTACAGCATAAGCAATCGGAACGTCGGATTTTCGTGCATTTGCCGCAACCTGTCACGAGAACGAAAACTGACTGATCAAAGCCAAAGCGAGCAATTTTTATTCCCTTTGTTTCCCTTTTCTACAACTTACCACGTTAAAATAACATGATAGAAACCAGTGACACTTGGAATGTTGTTTTTGCAAAGTGGAACGTGCTAGAAAAGATGGAAATTATTCAAATTATGCAAATGATTAAACCATGAAGTAGTTTCATCCTTTCAATATAAATACGGTTTTTCTCTTCCTTTTTCCCTTTTTTTTTTCATTTTCATTTGCAGTTTTGTCTGCTCCAACGAGCCAGACTTCTTTCCAATTCCTTCCTTTGCTGAGTGGATAGGTAACTTCTTAATCAAATCACAAAGAGTGCGGGGGTAGGCTGTTGCAGCGCTCATTTTCACAAATCCTCACCATAGCCTAGCTGCCTTCTGGTACGTTTTCTTCCCAATTGAGTGTAAGGGAAAGAGTCTTTTTCTTTTTTTACTTCTCGTCTTTCCTTGCCATTCTTACTCGTTCTCTCTTTCTCTGCAATGAATGATATAGACTTTAGGAAGGGAACTGTAGATCTTTTTTCGCGACCCTTTTTGCCAACGCCCAAACTGTTCTTTTCATGCGTTGGAAGTAGAAGGTTGATGCCAAGTCCAATCAAGTCAAAAAGAGTTGGTAGACCTCTATTTTCTCGGTCAATTCAATTTCATTGCTGTGTTTTTGTTTTTGTATTTGTCGTTTGGGAAATATCGCTTGATGTGATTTGTTAGTGTTTGGTTTTTTTTTTTTCTTCTTTTATTTTTTTTTATATTTTTTTTTACGGGTTGTAATTTGAGTTGCATTTAATTGTAAAAATTACAACACAAAGGGATTGGAATGTACTTTGAATTAATTAATTTTGTTGGATTTCATTTATTTATTTACTATTTTCACTTATTTTTTCAGTAAAATTGACCAAGTTTAACACCATTTTTTTATACACTATTTTATTGAGTAGACACGTGAAAAATAATGATTTTACGCCAGATTTGAATACATTTTTACGGCATAAGGCTTTCTCTCAATTGACCACCATTTCTTCTAAAATGACTAAAAACAATGGAGAGGAAGCTTGTTTTATTTGTCGATTTCAACCCATTATTTGTACGGAGAGCCAAGACAGTGTCCAACTAGCTATCCTACAATAACGATTAAAATATTTGAATTCTGAATCGAATTCTGAATTCTGAAGAAAGCATCTTAAGTTGGGAAGTCATAATGCTTTAATTCCTTTGTACATTTATGTTATACACAATAAAACACGCCACATGTTTATAAAACATCTGCCGTGTAATAAAAAATGTTTAGTATAAACATAAAGGTAAATAGTGCAAAGAGTAAGAAATTTAGTGTGAAAACCAGTGAGTGTAAATAGTCAGGAATTTCTAGTGTAAAAATAAGGGAAAATAGTGGATAAATAATATAATCCTTTTTTTTTTCACTTTTAAATTTGTTTTGGGTGATTGATTAAACGAAAATAGAGTTTTATTCCTGAGGATTATAAGATGGATAAAAATGTCTGCTGTATAGAGACATTTTTACAAAATGAAAGCAGCTCTTTTACAAATTGCTATTTTTTGTTCTCATTAATTTTCTGTAAAAAATTCATGAACATCATGGAAAATGCAAAGATCAATGTTCTTTTTTAAACATTGTTTTTGATCAGAAATTCAAAACTGACTTGTAAAACCTCTGATGTAGATGAGAAAATTTTGAAATTATAATTGATTGGTATATTGATTACTTACTAATGAAATGGCAAAATAATTTTTTTTTAATTGACATGTTTTCACCGCGTTGTATGCTCACAACAAATAAAAATAACACAAATTGTTGCGAGTGTTTTGTTATTGTTTACTTATTTCTGTTTATCTTAATGAGGAAAATATTTATTGAATTTTACGCTATCTCTCCCTTTCTTTTCTTGTTCTGATTTCGAAACGACGATCAGTTGAGTTTTGGAAAATTGAGAATTTTTTCTTTAAATTTAATTACGACTTGTGGAATGAAGTTTGCTTTGAAGTTGATGGCGTTCCTGAGTGAGGTTAATTGCTAAAGATTAGTTTTCCTCGTTTTGTTCGTAGAAATTAAATTTTTTTCGAGTTTTTTCTCTCTCCGCCTCTTCAACGCTTTGACTCTTCACTTGGGTTTCTCAAGTGACTTTCAATTTAAATTTTACTTTGGAATTCGCACATTTATTTCTCAGATAAATAAATATTAGGTGCATTCCAAAACTCAATTTTATGGTTTTGTGTTGTGCTGGGTCTGTGGTGTACATGGTTTGTTTTGGCTAAGATTTAGAAATGGCAATAATGGCAATAAATGTTTGGGTCGTTTTAGCATTTTGTTTCAATGGGTTTTTTCCAACGAGTTTGACCAAGTTTATTTGTTTAGATACGAATTTGTTATTTCTAAATCTGATTTTAGAAAATATAGAATATTCGTAAACAATTAATTTAAGAATTGATGGCCATTCACGAGTCACTATCAAAAGAAAATGCGCTTATAGATTTAAAAAATCGGCAGAAAAACAAACGAAAGACGATAATTCGATATTAACGAATTTAATTTATTTGATATTGAATTGTCGTATTTTGTTTGTGTTTCCTAGTGCATTTTCTTTCCAAGCGTGAATCGTGAGTGGCCTTCATCATATATTTTCTAAAATCAGATATAGGGTAACAAATTCATATCTGAACTTCTTTGCTCAAACCATGCCAGTTAGGTTGCTACAAAATGGCGGAGAAGAAAACAAGAGCTGAATCCAAAGCGAGGCTAAACAATGTGCAGTTTCAGTTAATACGCAAGATTTTGCCTGTATGATTCAGGCTAAAAAGCTGCACAAAACGAACAAATTTCAGGAAGTCACATGGCTCAGGTAAAAACGAAGTGACTGAAACGGTAATTTTAGAATGCATCTACTGCAAATAAAAATTGATTGTTGGTTTGGTTAGCCTCATTCGTGTGTAACACATGACAGTTGCCAAAAACTCAAATCCATTCAAATAAACCAATAGCATTGCGTTGTTAACATTGGAATTAGTATTTCGATCGGATATGGGCTATGGGATTATTCAAATTTTTCTTGCACAAGCCGTCAAATTGAATTTATGAATTTTATTCAAGTTGAAAACTTTTTTGGCTTGCTTTAAGTATTAAGTTCTTTTCTATATACTTCGGAATTTAATCATATTATTTGATTACCACAGATAAAAAAAAATAAAAGGAATCTGCTTTAAATTTGGTTCTGCTTTGGCAGTTCTATTTTGATTTGTAGTAAGAAGAAATCTAAATATTTTGACATAAAACTTGTATTTTATGTCACCAATGGGAAAATTATTTTGGCGTGAAATGCTTTAACGATGTGGTTAACCAATAAAAATGAAAAACTGCTGTTCTAAAATCGAAGGTTTAGAATTTTTCAAATAACTACATAAACCGATCAACTTTATTTCGTCTTTCGTCACACAAAAAGCACGACGAATAAGAAAAGACATTTCTTGAAGAAAAATCTGATAAATTTCAAATATCCAAGATGATAAATTTATCGATTTTTATGCTTTTTTTTACAAAATTAAATCTAATTTAATTTGAAAAAGAAAGAAGAAGAAAAGATGAAGAGGCATTTGAGCTTATTTTTCTTGCGCAGCGAATAGAAACATTAAAACGATACAAGCACCTTATTTTTTACGGGTTTTGAAGATGAGAAGAAGAACAAAAGATAAGTTGAAAAGAATATTGGTTATTTCATAAAGTAAAGGGGGATGGAACCCACAAAAAGGTACATAAACAAGGAAAAGAATTGCACAACTGTTAGATGAAGAAAAAAAATCTTTCATCTGATTCGAATGTGCTTAGAATAAAACCATGACACGGTGATATTGTGAAAACAATTCCAATGCTATCAAGTTTGGAAGCCCATTGTGTAAGAAGGCATTGAGCAGCAGTGCAACCATAAAAGCCAGCTCTTTTGCTGTCCTTTCTCACATGGCTTTTTCCAATATCTAAATAGAACAAAAGGATGATTCCTCCCTCTTGGAATCTAAAAGCCATGTTTATTGGCATATATATCAGCTGGTGTGAGAGCAGTGAAGGGAAAATAAGAAAATGAAAATGTTAGAGGAAGATGGCCGTCTGCCTTTCTTTTTGTAACCTTTGAGGTTTCCGAGACGACAAATTGAAGTGTCCCCACTTGAACTTGTGGTATTGGAAAGCGTGGATAAGAAGCAACTGGCAATTGTAAAGTTGAATAGTTTTTTTTTCTTTTTCTTTTTTTCTGTTTACTTTTTTCTTTTGTATCGGTTTGTTCGGTAAATATTTTATATGTTTTTTTTTTTTGTTTACTCCTATCAATTTTCTTTTTGAAAACTATTTACGTAAATTCTCTGGTTGTACTTGGGCGCACTAAAAGCAAATTTGAATTTTTGTTTCTGCGGTCTAATGGAGATCTATTTAGAACTTCTTGTTTTGTGTAACTATCATTAATTAAAGAATACGCTAAAATGTTGGTACCCAAAACGTTTTCGACCATTGCTGGTCTTCTTCAGTGGGTTTGTGAGGTTCATCTTATCGGTTTAGTTGATAATATTCGCAAATACTTTTTGAGAATTTTTTCTTTTACATATAAGTGCGGGGAAAATACTCAAAATAACGTGCGATTATTATAAATTAAACCAATAAATAATTGCTAATTTACAGGAATATTGGAATAATTTCAATTTAAACAACCAAAAAATCGTGAAGATAAATGTAAGCGGGCCTCTATTATAAGGCCCCGCATTAGAGACCCGCACTTAAATAGAGGCACGCGTACAACCAGTGGATTTACGGTAATACACTTAAGAAAAATAATTTTTTTTTTTTTTTAAATCTTAAAAATTATTATTTTTTTTAAATTATTTGAAATTTAAAAATAAAAATAGATAAATCATAATCAAATTGTATATCACGTCTGATAGAACATTTTCAACCAGCCATTTTTCTTTTGTTACTACTTCATGATCTCATCAACCACATATGAGATGGTGCTGTCTTTCAGATTTACCCTTCATGCTTCATGCCAAGCCGTTAAGCAAATTTTTTCGACATCATTTCATTTTTATCGGGGACTCGTCTGACGTTAATTTTCCCTTCTTTGCCAGTCCTCCTGCATTTCCTTTCTTTTCTTCTTTCTCTTGATCGATCTACTTATGTCTTACAGTGAAGGCCAATAGAATAAATGGATGGGATGAAAAGGGACGTGTAGTGGCTGTTATTACGTCACGGAAATGATTGAATCTTAGCCCGAGCATTGGACTACTGAATTTCATGCCTTTCTTAATGAAATACAGACGCAATAGAGTTTCTCAAGCGTTTTCTAAAAGGATTGTTTTCAAGTTGAGCAACTTAAATATTAATTGAGTTTAAGAGGATTATTTTATTGTACACAAAATTCGAGATTTGCATTCGTTTCAAGTAGATTTTGTTTCTGTTTGTTTGAATAAGTATTCCAGCTTTAAAGAAAAAAAAAAAATTGTTTATCCATGCGTTGTAATCTGTATTTGAGAGTTGACATTAATTGGATTTAAACTCGAATGTTTACCTAAGTTTAACATACACTTTTGCTGTTATTCTGAGTTTGCGAAACTTGCACTGGTTTAGAAATGTCAGATGTGTTTGACATCTTAAAATTTTAATTTTGACTTCGCCTTTGCTGCTTCTTGGAGTGTGACAGAAAATCCTACATAAATATTACTGAATTGCACGGTGCTGCCCCTTAGGGTATGACAGGAAAGCCTACGTGCAGGTCAATATTAGTGCAGACTCCTTAAACGTTTGATAACTGATCCACCAGATGGATATACGGCAGGTATTTTTTTTTAAAATTTGTATGCAATTGTTTATTATTTTGGGCAATTATAAAATGTTATTTTACAATAGTGAAATTATAAATTGCATTTTTTTTTTCTTTTTATTATTATTTTTAATTGAAAATAATGACTTGAGGAAATTGCTGATATCACATCCTGTTTTATTACTCATAAATCATAATTTAATTAAGTAGAATTTGATTCTTGGTTTGGAATAAAGTTAATCAACTTAGCTTTTTTCATGTACTTTTTACGCTTATTTTTATTATTAAAATCTTTCCTTAAGTTTTAAATTATTTTCATCATTAGGTGCACTCAAAATTAAATTAAAACGTATTAAAACGGATAAAAGTTTTTTTTTCTACCCACTTTTATACGGTAGATAGTTCAGTTCATGATGTAATTTTCTTCTATGGACCACGCCAGCGTCTAGAGATGTCTATTGGATGTTTATAAGACTTGCGCAGCTATTTAACTTAATAAATGGAAGTTTAGATTTAAAAAATGTAAACGATGGTCATTGCTTTGTTGAGGCTTGACGTGTATAGAGTTAAGTCGGTGGGTAATGACGCTTTGTGCAGTCTCAATTCATTTTTCTCCGGTGTCATTAAATGTGGTTGCATTTCACGTGTCAAGGAGTCGGTTTGAAATGTCAAGACCTAAACGAGTTTTGTACTTTCATTCGCAAACACGCTGCAAATAAAACACCACTCGTAATTAATCAACTGAAGATGGCAGTTTGAGTAGACGCGAATATTAATTAATCGTTTTAATCAAATTTGATTTATTTATATATTTATTTAATCATTTTTGATTTTTGATTTTTTAATATTTTTTGAAACCAAAGACGTCGTAAAGTCCTTTAAAACTGCTCTTGTCGATCAGTGAACTATTTACTTCCAGTTTTATTGCTCATTTTAAATTTTCGGTTTTAGTAATTCGAATATGCCAAGTTTTGATTAAATTTAACGGACTTTCATTTTCCTTCGAGCCACAATTATCAAACAGCATCGAAGCCTGCAGCATCGTATATTGTATTATGTAATTCGGTTCTTTGAATTCGCCACTGATTACACTTTCAAATGTAATTTGACATCTTATAGCAATACAAATTCCATTCTTTTTTTTTCTTTCTTTTTTCTTAGTTATTTTTGTTTTATATTTTTTTTTATCTTTT
The DNA here is from genome assembly GCA_034683725.1 of Strigamia crassipes. Classification (NCBI taxonomy): domain Eukaryota; kingdom Metazoa; phylum Arthropoda; class Chilopoda; order Geophilomorpha; family Linotaeniidae; genus Strigamia; species Strigamia crassipes. Next base: position 33,314 of record JAQFXT010000264.1, read on the forward strand.
AGTTTTGTATAATTTAAAGACCACTTTAAAATCGTGGTTCAGCGACCGCCATCCAGTTTTAAGTTGGGCAGAAATCAATGCGAATTGCGAAGTTTCACGTTACTTGTCTCTTTAGATTTCACCCAATTAATGCCATCGCCGACCAATTTATATACATGACTAGCAATAATACGATTTCAAAAGACAAACTTCTGATTTAGAAAATTACATTTTTCACATTCTTTTATTATAACTGAGTTTTACAACGCCCATGATTTGCATTTCATTTTGCATTCTTGGCAAAACATTTTAGAAATGCGTAGTAAATGCGCTTCTCCTGAGTTGTTACTTTTCTAATTTTGAAACTGCACTGGAGTGCAAATAAACCTTTTTGGGGGAAACATTGTGCGCTATTTTAAGAGGAATATCACTCACCTTAGACCTCTCAGAAAGATAGAAAAGTATCTGTTTATTGGATACATATTTGAGATCACTTAAGATGCTCATGTGCAACGTGCAGTTCTGCCCTAAGAGCAATTTCTAAGCGAGGAAATTGATCCTTAAGAAAAATATATTTTAGCTGAATATTTTTAAAACTTCTACCAGCTATTAAATCACTTTGAATGCAGCTGGAGCAATTATGATATTTATTGCTTGATTTTTCATCTATTTGCTGTCGCGAATTGCACTTGAGATACACAAATTTCCAATTAATCCACATGATGCTGCTAGTTGCACGCGGCTGTAACCAAAGTGGTGTTTGGAAGTTGGAAGCAAATCACTTTGATGCATACTGAGGGCAGAGCGTAAACTGATGTTTTAACTCAGCTGTCAAACTGTCAATGAGAGCGCAAGCAGGCGCCATGCATACAGTAGAAGGGTGGCGCAATTGGACATGTGTGGACTGAGCTCACAAGCTGCTGCGCCACAATATTCATCGTTTGGAGTACCAAATTGGGAAGGGGGGGGACACCGCTTGACTGCAAGTCACACGTGGGAATTATAGCTAAGTCAATAGAAGCACATTTCAAGTTAGAAAAATTAATTTTTCAGCGAAAATGAGGCAATGGTTAATGGGAAGGAGTTGGCTCGATTATAGTGCAAGAAAGCAGTTTAAAGCGCTGTTTGATGTTAATTGTGATAATTATCACGTGGATCATCATGGTTTTTTACATTTTTTTTTGGCAGATGGTTTCGAGTGTCAGTTAATAAGCGAGATTTCTATCTTTTTCAATTATTTTTCATGATGAAGTAAGTGTTGATGATGGAAAGATGGAAAATGAGAATCATGAGGTTTTATATTGATTTTTTTTATTTTTAAAAAAAGCTAGATTTGAGGAAAATATGTGCCAAGAAGAATTAGGTTTGGGAGGTGAGAATTAATAAATCTAAGCAGAAAACTGCGAGACACTGGTTTAGATCGTAATATATGTTAATAAGGGAAATTCTTACAAGTGTAGAGGGAACAAGTTAAAGAATTTGCTCGTAATTTGATTGTATTTGTACAGCTGTAACCAAGCGGATGAAAACTTTAGATAGTTTTAGTTTCTAAATTGAATTAAAAGTTATGGATTCAAAATTGAAAAGTTTGTAATAGGAATTTTAACATTTATTAATTTAAAAGGATTTCTGTGTTTTGAAAAATTACTTACTGATATCCATTTGTCGCTGCTGTACGTTTGGACGAACATTTTGCCCCGAGAGCTAAAAGAAATTTTTCCATGGACGTAAAGAGATGAAATAATATCAAATGAGGAAGAACAAAAAAAAAGATTTAAAATGTTTTTATTTGTTTGATTTGATTAACTATAGAGAAAATTGATTTCACCTTTTGTTTGTTTAGATCGCTTTGAAATTTCTTGTCCATAAATTGTTAATAAAGCATCGAAGGAATGTGCAAATTTCTTGGTAATTAACTTGGCTTTATTGATCAGCACAAGTTTTCGTTTTATTGCCTTTAGATTAACCATACGGAGTGGTGAAATTAGACAATTTTGAATTAACAGTCCAATACAATCTTTAGGAATCTCTCTAGCTTGAAAATGACTTCGAGTACGCTATCATTAATTCACCAACTGATTTGTGGAGCGCCATAACTCTTACATTTAATTAAACTCAGGAGAGACCTTCAATGGTGAGAACGTTTGATCAGCAATGACTTAGCATTCCAATTAAAAATATATATATATATTTTTATCCGCATTACATTGTTACACGTCTTAGCCGGTCTGTTAATCAATCAACTTCAGACGCGCAAATTGGATTGATTATACTGATTTAGACATTTTTGACAAATTCATAGCCTGAAATCCTAAATACGCGATTCGTTTCCGATTATTGTCAATTATTAACCATTTAATTCTCTAATTTATTGAAAATACATTTTTAATGATTATTCCACGTTTAATTATTTGAAGGTCGTCAAATGTGAAAGTAAGTCAAATAAGGGACAACTTGAAAAGGTTATTACTTAAAATTCAAGACGATGGGATCTGGAATGTATAAAAATTGCAATATGTATGTGAAAAAAATGTGCTATGATAAACATTTTGGAAAGTAACATATATCAAACTAGTGCAGTAAATATACTTGTATTGCTTGAAAATGTAAGCATATCTGTTTTATGTATGCTGTAAGTGTAATTTAAAGTCCAGATAGTAAAAGTTCTGCTATATTCTGCACTAGTTTTTAGGATGTGTAATATGGTACATAGGATTCGGGACGAAACCCATTCTCTTCTTCTTACTTGAAATGGAAGGAACAGTGCCAGCATCCTTCACAGAATTCTAAAGTCAGTTTGGTATTGTCCTGTCACAACTCAAAGATAAGTGAAAGATAAGCTTGAATTTATACATACCAAAGTCAGCATTTAGTTTTAACATCATTTTTTTCTCTTTCTTTTGGAGAGAAAAAAATTGAATGGGAAAAGTTCATTTTGTGTAAAAAAAAATAAATAAAAAATAAGAATACCAACATGAATTGATTTATGTAATTTGTTACTTTTCCATGAAAACAATACTTGCTGTCAGATTTTTTATGTAGTTTAAATTTGTGATGTTAGTTTGTTGATGCGCTCTGCGATCTTCAGTGATAAAGTAGTTTCTATAGTTTCAATTGGAATAGATACGAAGTTCCGAAAAATCGTAATGTTTTTATTTTCTTATTAAAATCACTTTTATTATAATCATTATAAATATTATTTGCTTTTGATATATAATACGTTTAAATGAATGATGAGCAAGTCGATGTCATCTTGTGTAGCGACACAATGGTGTATTTTGATCTGCTTACTTTTTTGCCACGAAACTTCTTTAGGTGCGTTAGGGTAGAGTGATTTGGCAATGGAACGGAAGCAATGAAACGGAAGTGCGTAATGGCGTGTTTAATCGAATACGTATCTGGAACGAAGTGTTTAATAGAATACAGATCGGGAATGGAATCGAAATTAATAATAACAATAATAATTTATAAATAAAATAGATTATTTTTTGGTGCAACTACATCAAGATGTTTCACTTTTTCTGTGTGGTCTTAAGCGCACACACTTTTTTACCACTGTCTTCTTTAAAAGTATGAAAATAAAATATTGTTAGGTCTTGCTTGGATTTTGAGTTAAAACCACGTGCGAGTTTTTTTTAGTTTTATTAGCTATTTTGTTTATTTATTATTTATCTCTGCAGTAAATTCGAAACAGGATTAAACAGTATTTTTTTTTTTACTCGTATAAATACAAAGATAGTAGAAAAAATGAAGATTGATGAATTATAAAGCAAAGATGAATTTAATTTAGATGACACTGCTGAATGAGCTCCCGCAGCGCCACATAACACCCTCGTATTAAACGTCGACAAAAATGTTAGTTGACAATAAATATCCACACAAGTTAATGACTACTTCAAATTTAAGACGTTTTTCTGGCGTTTTAAATTAAACTAGACAAAAATAGTCGAATTTGTATTAATTTTTTTATTAATTTAATTTATTTTTACAAAATTTATGTTTGGTTTTATCTCTACCGGTCGTGGGGTTAACCACTGAGTAGTTAGATCCGAAGTGACGTTAGGAAATGAAAGAGGCCCACTCGTTCCTGGTTGATGGTCTTTATTCTGGTTGTCTAGCGGCAGCATGTAGTCATTATCTCCGCACGCTTATGCTAGTGTAGTATGGAATAGCAGGAAGTACAGGGCTTAAAACGTAATCGTCACTTGAGACACACTTCCTGCAATATGCAAGCAGGGTTATGTCTAAAGTTCAGCATTAAATGAGAAAATCGTGTATTCAATTACGTATTTGGTCGAGTTTTATTCTTAATTAAGACGAAGATTAAAATTGCATATTTGCCCGTTATAATTATCATTTTACGTCATTATACTAGCCAAATTTAGAATTTAATGAAACATTACGTTTTGATGATTAGTATTTAAATATTCAGATTTGTGTTGTTATTTAATGCTATTCAAAATTAGTTTTGATCTTTCTACTTGGAATTTAGCAAAGGGAATGAAATGTCAAATATTCCGCATAGGAATTCGTGGATGACAATTACACAAGAATAATTTAACTAATTTTGTCGTTCACCCACTTCTAAAATAGTAACTCGAGATGTTTAGAACCCTTTTTGAAGCTAAGGATTCGGACATGCACAAAGCAAAAGCAATTTTTTTTTTACTAAGCAAATAAAACAAGTCATTCGAGATGTTAAAAAGAAATAACGGATTGAAAGAAAAAAATATATGGACGAGTTTTTATGTTGACGGTGCTCTTTGTCCCTGTCGTTAGAAGTGTTGTACTGCTTTGAAACAGATAAAAATAGTTGAATGGTGTGTTTGAGTTAATTTTAGACTTTCTGCTACATTAGACTAAGGCTTCTCTCAACATAATTTATTGCGATTTAAACTGAGCCAATAAATTTTTTCCACAGAACTGCTCACAAGATCAAGTGTCGGTCAGGATGAAAGGGATTCACTTTCAACTACTGTTTTGCAAGTGCCTACTTGTTGTGCAACTTCTCGCATAGAATTAGACTTAACCACCAAAGGTCAGTAAAAAATTTTATTTTATTTTTAATTTTTAAGATAATATAATTATCGTCACTTTTAGTGTTTATGATGTAAAAATTAGAGTCGTGTTGTGTTGTGAAAAGTTGTCTGTTGAAAGGCTTAATTCTGTAAAACCACCCCAAATTACTTTGCATTTCTCTACTCTACTGACCCTTCCCCTCACTTTGTGCTGATACTCTTGTTGGAGTTGAACTTTGCCCATCTTCTTGCTGTTGCACGCACGCCGTTGTTGGTGGACCCAGTGTCGTTTTGTGATAAGGGAGTGCAAGTGAAGAAACTGTCCACCTAAGCAAACGAGCTGCTGATTTGCAGGGTCTCGGGGTCACTTCCAACACAGTGTAAAAGAGATGTGCCACTAAATGAATGTTATTTTTACCCTAACCCTAACCTTATTAGAATGGGCCAAAGTAATAAAGTAGTACAAATTTAAGTGATGGTGGACGAAATTTTTCTTTTTTATTGATACCTCAAAAGTTACATCCAATTTTGAGATAAGCAATCCTTGAGCTTTCCTGCCGAACATTATTGCGAGGTAATAACATAATCCCCATCTTGTGAGTCAATACGGATTAGTATTTGTACAAATAGAAATGCTTTGCTTTCTTTGCATAAAACAACCATTATATTTAAAGTTAATTTAACTGCTCTATCGGATCAGTTTTAAATCACACACCGTGCTGAAAATTTGTAGTACTTTATTATTATTTTTTTCAATTAAAACAATTTTAAAAATCTTCCTGGTCGACAGGTAAGTTTTAACGGATCCATTAAGTCTTCAAAGGGCGTTTTGGGTGAAAAAGTGTATTTGTTCAGTCAACAATGCATTTTTGAGTGGTAAAAGTGTATTTTTTTCAGTCAAAAAGGCATTTTTGGGTGGTAAAACTGCAGTTTTTCAGTCAAAAAGGCATTTACGCATTTAAAAATGTGTTTTGATATGCTAAAATAGCCTTTTTTAAGTCTCTGGTTGACTTTTTATAGCTTAGTAATTCCGTTTATATATATTCTTGTTTAACGGAACACAAAGAATGAGTTGCTCAGCTCTCGTTGAGATATAAAGGATGTGTTATTTACTTTATGGACCAGCATGGTCATTATTTAATCCGCTTGGATCGCCTTAAATGATTTGACGTGAAACTACATTTTAAAAGTTCAGCGTGGTTTGGACATACTATTCTATCATTAATAAGCAATTTTTGAACCTTTGGCTTATTTTTTTTTCTTAAAAAAAAACTTTATTTATATTTGAGTCTCGTGGGTCTAGGGACAATTTTTCTCCATTTTGTCTGCTTTAACTCAATTTCTACACGCGAAACGTTTTGACTAATATATCTGATATTCAACAAGGAGAATGCTTACGGGTCCCTTGTGGGCTGTGCAGTTGAAATGAGGAGCAGAACTCAATGGAATTGGGTGGTAGCTCTTCACTGGTTTGCACCATTAAGACTCAAGAGCAACTTGCACATTGAGATGGAACGAAAGGGCCTTTGTTAAAAGCTAAAAGCCGATAAGTGTGTCCACTTTACTGGGGGAAAAAGTGGGCAGGCCAGTTTAAAGGTGTTAGATGAATGGATAATTAGGTTACTTTTTTCTCTCGCCGTTTTAACTTGTTTGTTGGCTAAAGTGGCAAGAAAATTAATCTCGAATGACACGGGTTCATTTTACGTTCGATTTTTTCGTCAGGAAAAAAAAGTTTAACTGGATTATAATTATGTATTGATCGGAAATAAGATTTTTCTATGTGCAGCAAGAATTATCTGTGGGAAAGTGCGAGCAAAGAGGTTTAAACAGATGTTCTGCAATTATTGGGGAGTTTTTCTTCAGGATTTGGCTAGAGGCTGAGGGATTTCTAGGATCACAACCCACAATGCTCAATTAACAGATTTTCTATTTACTCGAGTGATAAAAACACGAGTGTTTGCTTGCCTTAGCGATTTGATATCTGCACTTGGAAATGCCCAATAGGGGGAAGGACGGGGATAACATAAGAGAAACGATAATTAGGTACGTTCAAAATGGTCAAGAAAATTAATAACCTCGTTTTCACTTTAGGATATGACGTTTTTCACATCATATTTTGTTTAAGTAAGTTTATTTATTTTGTTTAACTCTTAGCAAGGAGTTGGGTCACTTATTTGTTCTAATTTTTTTGTCTTAAGTAAAGTGGCGCGATTTGCGCATGCTCTCTACTACATAAAAGGTTGTTCTGATGAAAACAGTGTTGCGAGTGGAAGAAGAAGCTGATATAGCTCATTATCTGGCAGATAAGCTTAATTTAGGCAAAGAACATGTTAATTTTGTGTTATAATAATAACACCTAACAATAAAAATGCATGTGATTAACATGCCGTGCTAACATACGATCTATATTTGATAATATTTTAAGAGCTTTCCAATTTTATTTTACTTATTACAATTAGTTTAAGCAATTTAAGTAAACTTTAAGTAATTGCTTAACCAATTTGAACGCACTTATTGAAGGTTGGAGATTTGGATTTTTTTAAACTGCAGAATTGATTTTGTCGATATTTTTGTAAGATATTTCAAATTTAATGTGTAACGTTGTTGTTTACCTGTTTGGCTTGTTTGCATATTTAAATTATTAGTGTTGAATGTGTTGATGTGTGTATTTGAAAGTGTCAAAATATTGTTCATACTTCTTGATATTTATCTTAACTTAATTGGAGTGCCATGTAAAATTTGCTCACTCCTGTTGGCACATATTTCAAAGACTAAAATACATCTTTTATGTTTTTGACAAGGTGGCATTGAGCAAGAATGTGCACTCGAGCCGCCAAGATGATAATTATTTTCTTTATAGCGTGCGCACGTGTTACATAATAGGGCTATTTTGGAAGTTTTCTTTTAGTCTCTCTCTCTGCATATGCGAATTTGTGACGAGTGTTTCCTCACACGACTTTTTAAAAAAATTTCGCTTTTACTTTTTATCTGAATTAGGTGTTACATTAAAGGTGGTTCAAGTTTATCAAACATAAAAATGTGCCATTTAAACTTGTGTACCTTGGGCAGTTTATAATGTAAGGTAATAAAAAATTGATTGTTTGAAAAAGGAGGATTAAGAGACCCCCATCAATTTCTTCGTCTCTCTTCGCATCCCAAATTACCCGCATTAGATCATCTTATAAAAATTTCATTTTAGTTTTACAAACTTTCAAAGTAATGAACCTTTAAGCCAGGTATAAATTGCTTAGCAAATTCCAGATGTCATTCTCTAAGGCTACAATTACACGGGAAAGAAGATACTGCAAGATTAAGGTGCACTACGAAAGAAATTCTAACAGTTTGGCAACTAATGAATACGTATGTATTTTTAATAAAAAGATTTTCGGCTAATAACTTACGGGTTTGATATTTTGTTTTAATTAAAATTGCAGCAGAATTATTATCTAATTGAACATTTGGATCATTTAATGGAGATTTATATTACATTTTTTCTTTTTTTTTTCTTTTTTAAAAAGACATTTGATGTTGTTTTTTTAGTAGAGGAAATAGATTATGTGAGTGAGAGCCCAGCGTGAAATTCTAGTGTGCATTTGGGGTGGGTTATTTGCACACAAATGGCACTTGCAAACGACTCAAAGTTAGGTTTGGGAAACTATTTTCGTGTTTGAAATGAACATTCACTTCCATAAGATTGTATATAGAGTTTTCCTTTCAACGCCAGCTGTCTGAAAAGGAACTGTGTATTTGCCCAACTTAATGCTCAATGTATGGATTTCTTTTGAAAAATAATTTTTTCTTTACATGATTGAAATGTTTGTGTTTGTTATCATAAGTAGCTTGGAAATTGATTGAATTTATGCTACAAGTTTGCTATAATTGCTTTCGTGAAAATGACTTTTTTACATTTTTTTATAGGAGCATTTTAACAGAATAAAATGAGATTAATAGTTGCAATAAAAAGTTCTTGCTTTCATTTACAAACTTGGTAACATGTTATTATTGCATATTTGTGTGGGCTGTTTGTTGGCTGTTTCAAGACAGAATATTGGTATTGATGGTTTCAATTGAGTGTTTTTAGTGGATAATTTAAAAGTATATGTGATCGTTTAAGTTATTCATTTATTTAGTGTTTATTTTGTTCGCTAGGCGATTACCACAGCAAAATAAAGTGTGTTGACTGATAAAGTCTCTGTACAGATTGAAACAATTCGGGAGGGCATGGAATAAAAAGTTGGACGAGGAATTAACGAAGCAAGGATTTACAAGATGTCAATCCGATGCATGTGTCTATTGGTTGGAAATAGATGAGGAACAAGGTTTCATTTGTGTTTATGTATATGACATGCTAATCATCATACAAACAGTTGACTTGTGTAAGAAAATCAAGAAGCAACTCAGAAAATGTTTGAGATAAAAGAACTTGGAAAATTACATTTTATGCTGGGAATTGAGTTTAAACAAGACGAAGTCAGAAGACGTTTTTTGATGCAAGACAAGTACATTGAGAAAATTGTACATTGTTTTAATATGCAGGATTCAAAACCCACCTCTACTCCCATGGAAGTTGGAAATGACAAAGGCTATGAAAACGAAATTAAAAAGAAGTTAACCAAGAAGCCATATCGTGAACTCATCGGAAGTCTCTCATATTTAGCAAATTGTACCAGACCAGACATCAGTCACGCAGTGAATGTGTTAGCACAGTTTAATACTTGTTCACTTATTAAACACTGGAAGATGGCCAAAAGGGTGTTAAGATATTTGTCTGGAACTCATAAATTGAGACTTATTTACAAATGCGAAAAAGGAGTATTAAATGCTTACTCGAATGCAGATTGGGCACAATCAAAATTGAATTGAAGATCGTACAGTGGCAATTTGTTTAAATTGGGTAATAATTCAATTTTGTTGCAAAGTTGGAGTCGGAGTATATCTCCATGGCAACCTGTTCAAAGAACATTGTATGGTTACAACGCATACTCGAAGAGCTGAATCTCCAGGAATTAGTGGGAGATGCGACTGTGTTGAAATGTGATAATCGTCCACGCGTCTGCTTGCGGAGAATTTCATTGAAAACAGAAGATCCAAGCATATTGATGTGAAATATCATTACATCAGAGAGAAAGTGCAAAAGGAGAAGATTATTTGTTTGGAATATGTCCCTAGTGAAGAAAACCAGGCAGACATATTAACAATACCCTTGCTAGAGAGAAGTTCAATTATTTCAGGGATTTCATTGGTGCAAAACAGACTGTATAAAAAGGTTTTATTTATAGTGTGTTTTAGCCAGAGATTTGATAGTTTAAGTTGTTCATTTATTTAGTGTTTATTTTGTCTGCTAGGTGGTTACCACAGCAACGACTGTTTATTTATTTTTATTCACTTTGTTAATGTATCGCGCTTTGCGCACATGCACCTTTTAATCTCACTAAAATATAATTGTTCGAATTTGTCAAAGAAGAGCTATTTATTTCGACAATTACTACAAAATGACTAATTTTATTTTATTAGAATCAGGATATAAGAAGAGAACTTATTCTTGGCTACGAATGGGGCTAGAACACTAGATCTCTTGCATGCTGGGTGCTTGCTCTTTCTGTAATAAGTAAAAGGAAAGTAGTAGGAAACCTCCACTGTTTCTGTTGCACCCTACGGTGATGCTGAAAACGTTTTTTTGCTGGGAAATTTAAGGAGCTCCATTGGTCTGCTAATGGTGATCCCTATTTTTCACTAGTGGCGCTGCAGTCTCTTTTTTCTGGGTACCAACAGGGGAGCAATGAAGTTTTTTTGTATTTCTTATTTTACTTGCCATCTGCAAAGCTCTAGCTGTATGCTTTACTCGAAACTTCTTGCAAGACTATGAGTGACCAACACCCGCATTGTCGAAGGTTAAAGTCACTTTAGGATCAGTAACAAATGGGATAATCATCTGGATTTTTTCTTTTCCGGCTAATCTCTTGCAGAAAACCAGTTATCAAGTTATCAATTACTAGAGAGTCACTAGGCCCAGTTAGAGGAGACTAGCAGGCCCACTATTAAACCCCAAAAGACCCCAAAGTCCAGGGGTTCTCTGGAAATGCATAATTAGTGTAACGTAAACTTTTTCTATCGTACATTGCATACAAAGACTTAAGCTTGGCAGCGCCACCAAGTGTTATATTTGTTATATAAAGCCAGGATTGGCTTTGTTTTTAGATTGTAGGAATAAATTAGTCTTGTTTTAGCATTTAACCTTAATGAACGTGTTAATCTCATTTCTCACACTTTTATTTATACAAGCCCCACATTTGTGACTGGCATTGTCACTATCTCCTCTTAAAGGCTCTGGGTAGTGACATCACTTCTTTAAGTCTTTCACGTTGCTTAGAGGCACACGTGCACAGTCACAAACATCGTAACATTATGATATTACAGGTATCCCTCGAATTACGCGATTAGTTGGTTTTCTCGAAATCGCGTAAAGTGAAATTAGCAATAAACTGGGTATCTACGGGTACAAGTACAGTGGTTACGTGTGATTCAAAAATACATTGTAAAATACATTTTATAAAACTATAGTATTTTAAAATACATTTTAGTATTATGGAATGCATTTTATAATACATTTTACACGACATATTATCATTTAAAAACCAATCGCATGCAAAAATACATTTCTGCAATGCGCTATATATTTTACTGTACATCTCAATACATTGCAGTGTATTTTTGAACTATATGCGTGTGCAGTGCACTTTTATATGCGTTTAGATTAGTAATTCTAGTTATTTGAAATAGCGTCAAACCGAAAACGCCTAAAACGAGATGACGTATAACGAGGGATGGCTGTACCGGTAATAATTTAATTTATATATTTGCTCAGCTATGTACATTAGTGGCATTTCATCATTTAGCAAGGACGATAATGAGTACTGCTTGTTGGCAATTTTGTCTGTTTCCATTAAATCTTAAAGCGGAAAATTGTAAAGAAGAACAGGGTTTGGAGAAGGGGAAATGATCTTGCCTCATCTTAACATGTTTTTCACGTCGAAAAATTTGATAGACTTCGTCGTTTTTATATAGATACATTTTTTTTTTATATCTTACTCGATTAGAAAAACCTCACTTGGCATCCAACTGGTATTGCAGCTTAAAAGGAAATATAACTTTTCACATTATAAAAAAAGGAAACGGAAAAAGTCCAAAAAGAAATTTAACTTTTTCTCAAAAAAAAAGAAGAAAAAAATGGAAGAAAAAAAGAATAAGGAAAAAAAAAACGAAAATTAGAAAGCGTGAAAAAATATATTTCGAGAATTTCACACTATTCTGCATAATTTTTAATCTCTTGAGCTAATTGAAGTTTGCTTCTCAAATTGTTACTCCAGTAATCTATGCTGGAATTTCTGACAGCATTTTACTGACTTAATTAAGTTTGATAATCTAGAAGGATTATGTCACTGACTACAGGGTTAGGGCGCCTTATGATAGGCTAAAGCCATGCGTGGTTTTTCTAGTTAAATTTTTCCTCAGTTAAATCAAGGCAATAAACCTGAAAGCAGAGAGGATTATTCTTAATTTAGCATTGGATTATTCACAAGGTTGTTTCCTGTTTGCATTTAACCCATTAGATACAATGGACTGCATTGAGATTGGTTTAATTCTTTAGTAAGCTCGGGATAATAAACTTTTAAGATTTTTACTTACTAATGCGTGCTAATAATATTTAGTTATCAGCATTCTATGGTTGGAAACAAATTTAGATAAATATTGTATGTGTCAAGAAAGTCCTTAGTAACAACAACACGACATTATTTATTGCTGGGAAAAGGATTTAAAACATGATTAATTTTTTGCTCTTTATTCTTGCTACACAACTCAAGCAATAGTAGTTTTTTTCTTTTTTTTTTATGGTTTATCTTAATTTCAGTGTGCTTTCACATGAAGCAATACATTTTGAGGCAGATAACAGACTGCACTGTTTGAGACACAATGGCTGCTGTCTGAAAGAAAGAAAACCATCCATAATACATGTCTTAGCCGAATAAAATCGTGAGTTTTCATATCGAATAGACACAATACTTTTCAACAAGTTTCATCTGTCTTTAAGCTTACCGCGCACTTTAATTTTATCAAAATTTAATTTATTTTTTATTTTTTAAATTTTTGTTGTTTAAAATGAATAGAAAAAGAAAATTTGCATAGTCATTTGACTATTGCGAGGAGGAATCTTGAGTAAATGATAGGAGAATGGGAATTTGCCAAGACAAGATAAGGTGTTTGTCTCGAAATCCCATCACCTTGTGCTCAGAAAATCCAGACTTGTTTATCTGTGCTTGCCTGCATGGGCAATGAACTTGTGCCAAATTAGTTTCTATCGCATGAATTGGACGTGGGGACTCGATTTCCTGCGCACCATTTTCGCTGTTATTACTTGGGACTGTACTTGCATTTGCTGGGAGGAAAAGGGATGGTTGGAGGATGTTCGATTGTGAGAATGGCTCTATGTATAGACAGCAGGGGGCCATCAAAGATGAGCAGGCGGGAATCTTAGTGCGCGTAAGTGTTGGAACGTGGTGTTTCTGTCAGTTGTTTATAACGGGCAACAAGACTAGTGAGATGAAATTTCCGTCATGTCCAAAACCAAGTTTGTGCCAAGTATCTTTAATTTATAACGTCTTCGTTTCATTGTTTTGGCAAATTCCGTTTTCGAAAATCTGATTTCACACAAATAAGGAATGGCGGCTTAAAGATGACGGTTTCTTAAAGATAGTTATCATTTTTTTTATCATTTCAATCACGATTTTAATTTTCTTTGCCACTTCGTCAGTTCATCTTTAATTCTGAAGTTGCAAAGTTGTATTTAAAGTGTAAAATGTTTAAAAGCTTTTGCTAATATTAAAGTTTACGCACGATATTTTCTTTTTGGTTTTGTTATTATTTATTTATTTATTTATTTTTTTATATTGTATATTGTGATAGCAAAACCTTTTGAAAAGAAAACATGCTGCGAACTATCATAAATAACCCATCAGAAACATTTTGTGGAGAATGCCGGTACGTGGGACACTGAACAAGACAAAGAAACATAAAAAGGAATGTATATATAAGAGGAAAAAAAAAAATTCTGACAAAGGAATAGAGGAAGTGCAATAACAACTGGATGATTGAGATTGGCAATAAATACACACTCGCGTATGTAAAAGAAATTTGCGCTTTGTTTACAGTGCAGTAAAAAATATATAAAATTGATTGTGCTTAATGGTTTATAGGTGTTGCATTTATGTAATAGATAAGCACTTTCCGTTCGGGTGACTCAGGATGACTCAATGAATGGAACAACAAGAAAAAAGTGTATTGGAAATGACAATTTTTATTGTTAAGATTTGTGGATTTACAAATTTTAAAATGATTTGATTTGCAAAGTAGATAAGGCTTTAGAAAGTGGAATCCAAATGGAATGCATTTGAGAAATTATGAGCGAGCTTCATCATTGCCATATGCAGTGAAATGGGGGAAATGTGCCTGCAAATGCGGCTCTCTATACATCAATGTTAATTGCATGAACTGGACGACGCTTTCACTGTCCATTAGGATACGGTTAGCCCTCGCAGTGGTCGTGACCTTTCTGATGGAACATAGAGGGAGCAAAGTAAAAGACAAAACATGTTTAAAGTGAAGACTGCAAACTCGTGAAAACACTAAAAAAAAAAAAAAGCAGATAAAGTTGATGAAACAAATGGTAAAAGTGTAAAAAGTGATCAATTTTGTCTTTTGTTGTATGCAAAAACCTTTAACAGCACTATTATAGTCTCTAAATTGTAATAAGAGCTTTAAACCTTTTAGTAGACTTCCATTAAGGTATCAAATTAAATACAGTTGGTATATTTAATTGGTTATTGGTTTTTATTGATTTCCATGTTTACCGCATAGACTCTCAACTTTAGTTACAATATATCAAAGGGAATTGTGCGTTTATCATTAAACAGTTAGAACGTAGCAATTTGCAGGTAAAAATAGAGGTTTGGCAATTACGTTTTTAACTTTAAATAACTTAAAATGTAAGTTATCAGTTGATGATGACATTTATACGTTCAGAAAAACGAATTGTAAGTTATAAGTTACGAGTTATTCGAAGTTAAAAAACGTAATCGCCAATCTTCTATTGTCCATCTAAACAGATGTTAAATTCAAACGGTAGTTTTAGATTATTTGTGTGTTAAAGATGTTTACCGTATTTTATTTAGATCAATTAAGTTATCATTTTGACTACTGAAGATGATCGCTGGATCGAAAGGCTTACGGTTTTAATTAATTATTTGTAGCTTTAGAGCGCCATTAGTGTCATTAAAATCACTTTATTAATATCACAAAGAAGGTGCGCATTGAGATAGATGTTTTTGATATTTAGATCAAAGGATATAAACAAAACCGGAATGATGAAACGCTTTGCTTGCACCTGGTCCATAAGGTTACTCTAACATGCCATATTAAATGGACTAGGCTTGACCCGTACAATGATGTACGTTGCTGTCGTGACATTAACCTTTTATCGGACATGTTTTTGCTAGGACAAACATGAAATATTCCTATGGGACAATATTAGATTTTATTATTAAACCATTAAGAAAGTTAGAGAAATTATTCCAAATCATCTTTCAAATGAACTATTTTTGTGTCATTCGAATTTGGAAAATTATTCGTAATAGTTTGCTTTGTGTTACTATTTCTAGTCATTTTTGACCAACTCATGAAGAAGTCTCAAATGAGGTATTGTAAAAGAGGATTGGCAAATTGTTGGTCTGGTCATAAGTGGGGGTCATAAGTAAGATGCAGAACTTTAGTCGATATAATGAGCTTCGATTAGTGCATAATTGATTTGCAAGTGGTGCATATGTGAGTTGCTAGGAGCTTTGCAGGGAAAACAAGCTGCTATGAAATTACTTTTGGGTAAGCATTAAATTAAAAATTCATTCCACTCGAATAGTCTTGCTTTCAACACTCTGGGCTTTATGATCTTATTATCCCAACTGCGTCATAGATCACTGGCATAATTAACAATTTTCCCTTTTTCTCTTTGAATAAGATTCTAATTAACTTTGGTATTTTATGTTTGTAAGTATTGCTACAAATGGTCTTTGTAAACACCAGTGTCTTAGGAGGATTTACATTGGCTAATTTAATGGAAATTTTATGTGCAAGATGTTTGTAATCATTTATACAAGGGTGAGAAGATTTTAATAGAAATTTGTATTAAAGAGCAAATCAGTTTTAATTTTTTTTTTTTAAACAGTGTCATCTTTTGCGAGAAAAATTTGATTTGTTAACAAAAATGTAATTAGGTATTAGTTTATCAATACTTAATGTTGCTATGAGGGTAAAAGAAATGTTGTTTGCAAGGCTATTAGGACATTGTGGTTTGTTTCTAATCAAATTTTATAAATAATGTCATGTTGGAAGATACCTCTTGGGCCTTGGAAACTTTAGATAGCAATTGCTAGTTGTTACACTGTGAATTATTAAAACAGTTTAAGCATCTAATTTGCGTTTGTTTATTAATGAGTTTAACAAATTATTTCATGGGAATTAATGTTATTTTCATTTATTTTCAAGTATTTTTATGCCGTATGTCAGAGCAGATGAAAATCTGCTCCAAAACAAAGACTAGTTTGTAACACAGACATGATATGGAACTAAGCAGCAATACAGACCAAATGAAAACAAATTTACTGTGAGATATTAAACAACTATCGTTTTCATCCGAAAACTTGGGTATAGCACCAAGTTTTTTCAAAAACTGATATTTTGGAAAAATTCGAATTAAAACACCATTTTAGCTGCAATATTGTGACGTTATATTCGAATACAAAACACCAATTTCATCAGTTTTTTCTATGTTCTTTTGTTGTTAGTTAAATGATAAATTTACACGGTTGTTGCATTGCAGTAGAGCCCTTCTCTCAGCACAAGGGGCTCCACATTGTTCGAACCTTGCAGTCAAGCCACTTTTGCATTTTACTGACATTCCGATTGGTTTTCGCGGTCAGGTGATCGGCAATAGCCAATCGAAAAGCCGCCCCAAGTGTAACATACACACAGCTCCTGGCTTTAGTGTATAGATATGAATATCGGTTTGGTGGCAAAGACGCATTCTAAGTTGCGTATTTTAGCGTTGTGGGGAAATCAACTGCGGTCGTCATGCCAACAATCGGCCAGTATGGTGTAGCTGAAACGACGGGGGCGTCGCCACTGCGAACAACTGGAGCGAGCTCGCTTTTACACATTGAATGGCTTACTTCTATGCAATTTTTTTATGTTGTTTCACCATACCAAGTGTCTAACAGAAGTAAAAACTAATTTTGCAGAATCCCACATTAGGAAAAATGCATGCAGATTACTTTAACAAATAAATTGAGAAAATTGTGTCCAATAAAATAAAAATTATCGTGCAATTTCGCCCTGGATTCTATTTATAAGTTCTCTAAATGCGAATTTATTTCACTGTGTCTGTGACGAATGAACGCATTAGTCCATTAATGACTTTGGCTGCTACGGCATCATTTCAATACGCGCACGCACTTAACACTCAACCTAGACTTTGCAAGACTAATAATTCAGCCATAAATTGATGCCGTTGAATTACCAATACTATCCACGACCGTAAAATGAATTCAAAGATCCCCATTGGCGCGAGTTCTTTCTGAGCCCCACCAAGTACAACATCAAACTATTTCGACCAAGGGGTTTTACAGTTGGTAATGCGTCTTTTATTACTTCGAGATAACATGTCTTTTTTTCTTTTCTTTTCTTTAGCACAGCCTTTTATATCTGAAAAGGAAATTTGCAGGACTCCATAGGCATAATATATGTGTATTTAAAATTTTATGTACTGTGGTATGGTACGTGTAATTCACTATCGTATTATATTGCCGAGCTGAGGCTAGAGAAAAATAAACTTTGGAATAAATTTGATAGTTTGGAATTTACATTTGGAACATTCCAACAAGAGTGGCGTCAAATATATTCGGCATTAGTCATTGGTTTATATTGAAAGGGCATTTCTGTCAAGTGGAATTGTGCATTTGGTGACCATTAACAGTCGAGGATGGATCATTTAGAAATATATACAAATATTTGTAGCGTTTATCTCAATCAGAGGTCACGGAATTGAGAAAAACACACAAACATTGAA